>JAYMSP010000002.1:0-164157 GCA_036897095.1 Plantago elongata
CTTTGAGGGGCTTGTCAATGGCAACAAGTAGCTCGCAATCATCATCATAGTAGACAGTCGTACTCGTACAAATCTCTTTATACCACGTTATGAATTACACGAACCATCAAAGATTTCTTTCGAGGTAAATATGATAGGTAGGTCGGAAGCATATAATGCTGTTTGTGAAACATTCATTCAATATGTTGTATAGACTAGAAAGCTTTCATCAGGTGTTAGCTAATAGCTACCATCATTCTATAGTATACAATATATATATTTTTATCATGTATAAGTGTTTACTTGGATGATAGGTTTATGATTTTTAAAATTAGTCAATATGATTTTTATTTTTATTTACAAATGTAGTGGCCATTTCTTGTAGTGCAATTTAGTAGCTACTAGACGTATGTAATAAGTCAGTCACAATCTGGCTACATCCTGGAAAAGTCCGCATTTTATTTATTTTCAAGTTGTTATTATGGTTGTGCACTGCAGAGCTGCAGGCTGTATATTCGTGCCGTAAACATTCCAATACTATAGTTGAGTACTGAGTTTTTCACGATGTGCAAGAATAAATAGTGTCAACAGAGTGATGAAAGAAGATTGTGAGCTGAGAGTCCAACTACTTTTTGGGTTCACCAAATTTCCATTGGTTCATTTAGTGGCCTCTCTTTCTATAGTGAAGATAGGTGCAACGAGAGCAAAGGAGGAATGAAGGCAAGAACCAGTGTGTAAAAATGTGATATTTTGGCATCCATATGATTAATTCTCTTTCAAGATTGTAACTTATGTAAATTTTTATGTAATTTGGCATTAACAAGCGTGTATATCAGTTTATATGAAGGTGTTTGTATTAGTTTGTTTGTTTAGTATCAAAACATTAATTATTGTAGCTTAAAATTTGTATATTGTATAAAAGAAACAGGGATATAATATCGTTTATACTTTATCAAACAAAATACGGACACCGTGCGGTGATTCAACTCTAGTATTTTTAATAAAAGTAACATCATTTACGAGGAGTATATCTACAATGTTATTACACGATGTAGTGCTCTGATCGATCTCCATTCCATCAAACAACCAAAGGAGTTGGAATAACTCGTTGCAAATGTGGAAGTTTGAAGAATATGCACAAATTGTTCGAATTCGTAATGCACCAAGTTGTATCATTGTATTTGTATGAAATATATTTTCCGAATTCGAACGTGTAAGAACTTATCTAGGCACGCAGCCTAATAAAACGAAGGAAGTGAGAAATAAGTTGCCACATACTTGCACCGAGTGGCACGTGTCCACAAACAAACATATCCTGCCTGTTCTTCAACCCTTAATATGAAATGAAAGCAGGACAATGTATGGTAGTACAGGACCATTGAAACTGGTAAGTAAAGGAAAGATGGATCACAAGAAGTCGGGTTCGGATCCAACGGCGTTAAATGGAGAAAAGCACGGCGAGTTGTACTCTCCCAAGTATGCAATTCATGTGAACACGAACACCGAGCCGAAAGGGAATGATGAAGAAGAAGACGGAATCGGGCAAGGAAAGTTGTACTCTGCTGATGCTGCGATTCACATAAGCAGGGAAAATCGAAATTCCGATCACCTGAAAAATACGGTATGAATTTTGTTGTTGCCGCTAGTAGAGTGACTGATTTTATGCCTGTTTCTTACACTTCACTTCAGCACGAGCTCAACTATACAGCCGCTTTCTCATTAAATATGGAAAAAAAATTATTTAGGGTCCGTGAATTTTTATTTATTCCGTGCATGTAAGTGTATGTCGGTCCGTGAAATATTATTTATTTAGGATATGAGGTTTTTTTTATGTGGTTTGTGAATTTTTATTTAAGTCGGCTGTGAATTTTTATTTAAGTCGGTGAGTTTTAATGAAAAAACTGCTCCTTCCTAAACTATCTCATTCAGCTAGGTTAGCTTATTTGACTAGTGGTCGATTGGCTCAAATCGGCAAACTTATCAGATAATTTAGAAACAGCACTAATCGATGACCTTTTATTTGTCTCAGTTGAGTTCGGATATAGCTTTTGATTTTATACAATTTGACAAATTAGCTAGTTTATAGGTAACGATTAAACGACCTTACTGGGTTGCAGTTTCGGCTTGTTCATTAGCTACCTTCAGCTAGTTTTCACTTGAGAGAGCATTCACATCAGAATACAAATACATCCTCATTTTTTGTACTTAAGAAAGATGAACATGCAGGTTAAACAAGAGGACGAGGATAATGTCCGAGCAGCGCAGAAGGAAGACAACAGCAAGAAGCCGAATACAATAAGTGGATTGTTAGGTCCAAAGCTATGAACTCTTCAGTCTTTGTAGTTTTTGCCTTACTTCACAGTACTCTAAGAACTGTGTCTGTTTCCTAGAGTTTTCACGTCTTTATTGAAAATTATACTCTGTTTTGAACCATGTTAATATAAGCAAAGGAGGTATAAATCAATTCATATGTTCGCTCAAACACAACTAGTATAAACAGGCAAAGCTACTATAAGATCGAATCGGAGACATGGACCCACCTTTAAGTTACCAGGCAGCTATAAACAGCGTATCAGAGCCAACGAAAATCACAAACTGAACTACTTGTGCATGCTTGCCAGAAACTTAAGCAATTCAGTTTGCATGAAACAGGAGGCGGGACTAATCTATGCATCTTCCAAGCCTCTGAAAATTTGTGATGAGGATCATGGCTGCTCTGGACATGGACAAAACTAATCATCAATCTCTTTGTTCTTTAAAGCTGATTCTACCAGTTTAACCTTCTTGCTGTTTTCAGTGTTTAAGAGCGAGAGTTTTTCGAGCGCCGACTTTAAGATAGCAACTTCATCATTTTGAGTCCTATCCACCCTTCTTGCGGGTCTGCGTCCCATTTGCTTTGAGGGGGCCTGAGGAGAATTTACGTGTCGTTTCAACCTTGTGCTTAAAGCTTCTATGGTAGAGTGCAATGCTTCCAACTCCACTCCATTAAATCTATCTGCATGGAGATTAAAGGCTAGTAAGTTCGGTTCTATTCATGAAATGATACTTGATCACCATAGATGTATCAAACAACTAATCTGGTGAACAGAGCATATAGTACAGAGAGAAATAACAATGATGATTGATAAACATAATCTACAACAGGCAATGAACACGCCATATAGCATAGAGAAATTCGGTGCAACTTGCAATGCAATAGTATCTGAAGAATTACCAAGTTCAAGTTTGAAGTCTCGTTCTGCTTTCGACAGAGGTTTTTTCTGAAACCCAGGCAGAGTCCTCAAGTTTTGTAAACGTTGTTCCAAGGAACTGTGACGCTTAACTGCATTGTCAATGCAGTCCTCTATCTTATCCCGTTTCTTCTCAAATTCCGAGAGCTTTTGTTGCAACTCGCGTAAATGAGAATGCTGGTTACCGATTATCTTTTTCAAGTGAGGCGCATGATGTTGGAGTTCAAAGTATACCTGAGAACAACATAATCAGACGTTTTAATTTTGATAACTTATAAATCCAACAAATAGACATAATTAATCAGATAGATTATAAATTATGCAGCATATAATTTTGAAAAGAAAAAAAACCTTGAAAAATAGTGCATTTTTAGCACCTACTGTTGCATTTATGGGAACAGGTTTATGTTCTTACCTTGTGTGCATACTCTACATAGTTCTCATGAAACAGCTTGGAATATTGATGAAGCATTGATCGTCCTTCAATAGTATCAGCAGCAAGGGAGCGCATACTAGGAGCAGAAGGGGGCAATAAAACTGACTTGGGGCCACCAAGAAGTTCTTTGCTAATAATAGTGAGAGTATCCATTTCTTTTACCTCTTCCAAACCACCAGCTTCTTTCCGTTTATCAACAACGTGCATAAGTAACATGTTAGAAGTATCCATCTGTAGAACTACGCATTCCCGAGAAGAGGTAAGCCCCAAAATCCATGAACTCCCAAATGAATCTGATAAAGCAAGGAAGCCGTGAATAGGAGCAGTGGAGGAAGATTCCTCTGGGCCTGCACTTAGGACAGATAGCACAGATGGAGTTTTCATCTGCTCTTCTTTACCACTTGTCTGTTTCGTGAATGGGAGAAAATGCAAGACTATTGAGTCCACTCCACCAGCGTGAATACAAAAAATTATTTCTGGAGCAAGTGGATCCGTGACCATTGCAATGTGGGAACCCCCTTTATTAGGCAAAGCTAGATCAACAATCGCCAGTCTTAACAATGGAGGTGGATGTCCCGACCAGGCAGTATCACTTTGGGGTTGATCAAGTTGTAAAAGAGAGGGTATATTGGGAACCAATTCGCAGATCATTGCAGCACCAATTATCTCATCTGATGAATCAACACATAGACGAGGTGCACTGCCCGTCCTCCAGACTGGCTGAATTTCATCAGCTATAGCATCCAACTGCAATTGCCCACCACTCCAAGCAGTCACTAGAACTGAGTCTTTACCAACTAGATTGTAAAGAAAACTGACTGCACGCCCCTCAGAATCTTTTCTCTGGATTCCTGATGCACCTGTGCGCACATTATTTAGCGGTCCCTGGGAATGATGCCACTTAAATGTTAGATGTATATTCTTAAAGCTTGGATATATGTATGAGAAAGAAGGGAAGAAAAATCTGGCAGAGCCAACAGAGTGTAATAAAATCAAATCAAATAAGAGATCATCCCCATCGAGTGAGCACTTCAATGTTGAACCAACTACACCAGCTACACTCCGCTCAGAAGTCAAAAAAGCCCAAGGGGAAAAACAGTAGTGACCTTAATTCTTTAACTATAAGAACAATAAAATGTGATGCAAGGCTCACACAAGCACACCACAATCAATTTTATCTAATGCATAATGCATAAAGCACATGTCAGTCAATCAGCCAATTTTCATCCAAACTAGCCCTGAGGATTATAATCTTTATGAGTGACGAGCGAGTGCAAATATTCCTCTGCTACAATTTACCAATCATTTAAAACAGTTAGACTGCAACAAATTACAAGATGGAGTCTGGAGTTGGCTGCAGTGACTGTAAAAAGAAGCCAATACGCAATCATAAAAAGGCACTAGCAAGGAGAAGATCTGATGCCTAGAAAGAAAAGTTAGCAGAACATTGACCAACAATTCCACAGAACAAATGAGATACCGCAGCCAAAAGAGAAGACAGAACCATAAAATGATATACAGCAGTAGATTCAGGAAGATCACTAAAGATGGATACAGATCAGATGGAACCTGAGCTAAGCCTGGAAAATCTAAGGTAACCTTAAGAAATCAACATCGATAGAAAAAGAAAAATACCTGCAGTGCGACTGATTCATCCAGTAGAACAAAAGGCCGTGCTTTAACTGCAAATGAGTTTCCTCCATTTCCTGCTTTGCCAACTAATTCAGGGAATGTAGCTTCCAGCCAAGAAATTGCCAGATTAGCATTTTTAGCAGCTTTTGGATTGGCAGATTTTAATCCAAATGTATGAGCATCATCATACATTTCCATAATGGACTCCCATTTATGCACACTGTTCATGATAGAAATATATAAGAGAATAAGATACGCATAAATCAAGCTACTAAGAATAAAAAAGTTCTTTATGCAGAAAGGATAAGCGGAGAAAACAGAAAGTAACTTTGGGCAAGAGTTATTGCATATCAAATTTGTTTGCAATCAAACATGATAGAGATGGACTTTTACTCGACCACAATGTCTTAGCAGTGCGGCCTTTTTAAAACAAGGAAAGGTGAAGGTTGTTATACTTCATTTCATTGAAGATTCTACGGGTACCCAGGACTTCATCAGTGACCATAAGACCCATTACTACTGGTGTGCATGCGAACATAATAGATAATAGTAGCTCACAAGACCCATTACTACTGGTTGCACGCTAACATAATAGATAATAGTAGCTTCCAAGACCCATTACTACTGGTTGCATGCGAACATAATATATCATAGATAAGAAGCATTGACATAGCTTAAATATGATTCAAGCAGATAATTTGAACATATCCAAGAAACTAGAACAGGCAAAGCCAAGTATTGAAGGTAGATACCTTCCAAAGGGGACAACTGGGCAAATGATGTAGATTGACCCATCGCTAAACAATATAAATACCTGCAGAGGAATAGGACCATCAGCTCAAACTGAAACATCAAGTATACGAGATTCAAGTGCCAACGTATAAGCCAAAGCTGTAAAAGTTTTAGACCGTACTCTCCACTTGTCATTATTTGGTTTTAACTAAATTCAGTTGTTGGCAACCATGGTAGAGTAGCTGACATTTCAACATGCATTGCCCTTAAGATGAAGAACCTAGGACTAGTTTTATACTTTGGCATACGAACAATGCAGCCAAGCAATGAGAAGTTGTGACTAATATAATAAGCTAGTGTCTAGTTAGTAACATAAACCTATAAATTTAGTCTCCTAGCACTCTCTCTCTCTCTCTCTCTCTCTGAACACAGATACTTACTCCAGCATACTTATGAATAATTTTAAAAGCTATCTAATCCACCAGCAGAACAGCTTGAACAAGAACCAGTGGTACTACAAACAGGATGTACACTGACTAATGCCATGCAAAATTAGAATGAAGCAGAAGTCACTTACACTGAATTTATCCCACAAATGATCCTTCCCAAAGGAGAAATCAACTGGGCATATAGATGCAGCCTTCACAGAACTACCAGGTTCTACAGGTTGTAAGTAGTACTCCTGCTCGGGTTGGCCAATAGATGTAGACAAGTCAAATATTCTGTAAACACGATTCAAGTACCACCATGTAAGTTCGTGGTATAGCCGATAATATATGTACAGCATAATACCAACAAATGTTTCTGAGTCTCGAGAACTACAGTTGAGTAGCTTTAAAAAAAATACAAGGAAGCTATTATAGTGAAGCTTTCTTTAAGAAATTTTACACATTACAAGATATAAGCTTAATTGACCGACTCAATGCTCAAGTGTATACAAAAAACTTGCTTCACATATTCTTTCTTGGAGGCAGGTTATACAAATGAAAAAACAAGATCTTAAATTAGTTTGGCAATAATTATAGCCATGAAAAAAAAAGGAAAAAAAAACTCAGCAGGTAAATCTCAAATGTTCAAACTAGTTCATACTGATTAGAACCTCAACCTGCATGGATGAACGCCACACACTAACTGAAAATAGACTAGTAGCCAACAAAATGTGAACAACAAAAAAAAAAAAAAAGAAATACCTGAAAACAGAATCAGAGGATAGGATACCCAAGTGAAATTCGCTGCAAGGATGCCATGAAATTTGCAAAATGCCAATATGATTGTCCTGGTCGAAGTAAATTTTTGAACCAATTGCAACAGTCCTGCGAAATAGTTATACTTGATCTTAGCCAAGACGGGAACTTAAGAATTAGGTTAAACCAATCTCCTTTTTTATCATTAATGCCAAAAAAATTCAGGAAGGACAGGGTATTTATCCTTAGCATGGCCATAAGCTGCTAAGTAAGAATGCAGATAACTTTAGGTGACACTAATGAGAGTCTTCATATAAGCATGAAAACATCATAGACCCACACTTTGAACCTTCTTTAAATCATTATAAGAAAAAAACAGAATTTCATGAAACTGCTTCAAAATTCAAAGCAATAAATATTAACTTTGCTATCCCACATAATTTAGCTAGCTACCTATGGGGATGGTGAAGGTCTAACTGCACATTTTCCGAAACAGAAACATGCTAGATTTTAGAAGGTTCCACGGAAGAGATTTTTCCATGCACATCTTCAACAATTCAAAATCAACAAATTGAAGTTACGTGCACATGGATGCAATTGAAAAGCTATAGCACAAGTAGTTGAACATACCGACAAATGATACCATTCTCCCCAGTCGAAGGTCGTCCATAAAGGTACATAACACACAGGCCACCTGACCCAGCAAGAAGCAATGCTGATCCATTTCTGTTGATGGAAATCTTATTAACCTCAAAACTCAATGGTACATCTGCCTTCAACACCTATAAGAAAGGAAAAGTCCATATGTAGCCAAGCTAAATGAATTTCACGAGAGAGAGTAGCCAAGCTATATGAAATTCACAGCATGAAGAAACATTGCCAATCAAAGAATTCTCTCACTTTTTTCCACTCAAACACATAATCAAATCCTTAAATCACTACCTAAGTTCATTTATTCCAAGGCCATGTATAGCTCGACTTTCACGAGAGAGAGAGAGTAGCCAAGCTATATGAATTTCACAGCATGAAGAAACATTGCCAATCAGAGAATTATCTCACTAATTTCCACTCAAATACATCATCAAATCTAAAATCACTACCTACATTTACACCAAGGCCATGTATATCTCGAGCTTATCAGGTAGCTTATAAGCTAGATGAGCTTATTTCAACATTTCACCGTAATAAGCAAGTTATGCAAAATACTAAGAGCTCAAGCTAGATTACTCTTAAACTACACCGACAAAATTACATTACGGAAGTACATAAATGAACTTTGGTAAGCTTGAGCTTATCAGCGAGCTTAGTATCTAATTTACTAAACAACTCCATCAAAATCAGTTATCTAAATTTTAACTAGCTCTTACCAGGTATTGCACATTTGCTAAACAGACCAAATATGATACGAAATCAAATAACCATAACTACTTCCTCGCCTAACGGTATTGAAACCTCATAAACCCCTTCTAAACCCTTAATCCTACCACAATCAACTACATACACCAATCAATACAAACTAAACAAAATTTGCATCTCCTGTAGAAAATAGCAATCAAACCTTAGAAGGCGAAGCGGCGATAATTGAAGTCGGCTCAGGTTCGCCGAGTCTGATGGAGATTCGGTGCAGGCATCGTTTGTTGGAATCCCAAACGTAAAGACGAGAAGCTCCATCCCACGCCATTAGAGTCGGAGGCGTCTTTTCGGCGGAGGAAACGGTGGTAGGGACGAAGAGAGGGTGGTTCTGGAGTGGGAGCCATTGGAGGTCAGCTGGGGGAGTTGAAATGGAAGGTGAAGGAGAGTGAGGGAAGTCAGTTTCCGATGAGTCCAAGCTAAACCTCATAGTTTGCTTCTGATGCTAGTTTGGTAGCTTTAGTTTGCTAAGTCTTGGTAGAAGACGAACAGCAGAAATTCGAAATGCAGGAATTGAACCGATAATAGTGAATTGAATCGGATTTGCAGAGTTTCTTTCTTTTCCTGCTTTTCACCGATCGAGTTTGATTACTCAGCTGAATTAGACTGGAAGCAAGCACAATGGGACTAAACGAGCCGTTGGCCCAACGTATCATGCTATGGGCCTTTGCTAGTCTAAACAGATTGGGCTTTTTGTTGTGTCTTTTCATGGACTGCTCGGTTCTAAATCACCTTGAGATCCGACCGTATTTTGTTTTAAACGACTAGAAGATTATTCAAACCCCCGACCTATTTTGAAATTGAAGTGTTACAAATTGAGTTGCACTTCGTTGTCAGTGTTGTGTCAATGTTATTATGCCGCTTTTAAACTATGAATGTTTTTCTCAAACCGCACCACTATAATTTATAAGTTATTGTATTTTATTGTATGGTTTACATGTTATTTTGCATACAATTTGAAACGTATTAAGTATTTGATGTAGATAATAATATATGCCTTGAGGCACTCATGTAAATGTGGACACTTGTGGACTTACGCTCCTGCTTGCATTTGATCTCGATCATGCTTCATCTAATGTTAGGTCAGGCTAATTGAGTGATCGGTCTGAACCAATGTGATTTATATCCATAGTTAGATTTGATTCATTAGAAATAAAATCCATTGCATTATATCAATATACGTTTTAATTTTGACCGTGTTAAACCATAATGTGAAAGGCTCCGTGAACTAGCTGCAAGAGAGGGAGTATGCAATAAGTTGAAACTTCACATTTTTCTTTAGAAGCATTGTTGTTTAACGAGTCGATTTGAGTATCTCATTCCTAATGTGAATTATATAAGTATTAAATTCGAAACTATACAATTTGTACCAATTAATTACTAATGCTACAAAATTTTCAATACTAACCTGTTGTCGGTAGGGAAACTAAATGATATAATCAAGAAACCAACACCAACAAGCACCACTTCTAAACTACAATAATACTATGGTCTAAGTTAATGCAATATTTATCCAACTTCGTTTTCAAGATGATGTAAATGTATGTGATTCCTAGTATGAACACTTCATAAGGTATGTGGAGTGGGTCGAGTGTAACCAGAATCATCGGATATTAATTATTATATTGTATTAATTAATTAATCGGGACTAATATAAGTTTGTATATTAAGATGCAGACAAGGCCTACATGTCTAATTTCGTGTTTGGATCATTGGCCTATGCGTGTAGAGAGCGTGTACGTGGTGGATTTACTGGGCGGCCCTGAAGAATTAGATTCAGGGCCCATTTCACTTAACTGGCAAGTAATGGATCAATCACATTTCATTTTCTCTCCGATACTACTATTACTAACTACTTTCAGTATTGTATAGCTAGCTACTCAATCACTCAAACATATCTTCCCATCGACATATGTACTCACATTTGGACACAGATTTAATCATTCGTACGTGGATGGTTTTTAATAGTTTATGTAGCAAAATTGTGATTAGGAACACTTCACTTCGTTATCAATGCAAACATCAACCGAAAGGAGGACATGACTTAAGAATCAAGATTGTGATTGATCGAATGTTGTATATGTGTCCTATCACAAATAGTAAATAAGTAAATCTTTGTCCCTTCTGAATTTAAGTTTTTACATGTCTTTGTTACTAGAAGCTAAGTGCGGTGTCGTATAAGTTAATATATACTTGCGGGTTTATGATTGTTGTATACGTGTGTGAAGAGTTGGAGAGACGGAGACTAAAATAAACACATATTTTTCAGTCGGTTTTAGGTCATCCGCGCTCCATAGAATGCCGCGTATCAAAACATTATATGTTCGTCTTCCATGCCAACCCTGTTAGATGGGGAATTGGGCATAGTAATCACAAGTAACAAGTCACAACTCACAAGTTTAACAGAGGAAACATCTTCTAAAAATATGCCGTAGATTTTGGTGGATACTTTTATACATGTTACCTGAGTGAAACTATGCACTTCTATCAAGGGCAATGAACATTGTCACTTTCAACAAATTGAAATTGATTTTGATTAGAAGCGAGATAAAGTATGTGATGATGTTTTAAATATAGAGAAAGGTGCATGATTTATTTATATACAAAAGAGACGTGGATGGTTCATCTTTAATTTTGTAATAGGATTTCAAGTTGTATCGTTGCATGATTGAAACAGATCGATCGATCGATCACATATTTCTATAGTGTACTTTTTACCAATTGTACATGAATCGATCACTGAGTTAACTTGGTACTTGAAATACAAGACAAGCTGATAATTTGGATTCTATCAAATAATATTGAAAAATATCAAATTCTATCACATTTTTATAACATACATATCGATTTAACGCAACATATACCACAGTCTATAAAACTTATAAAATCACAACTCGATCATAAACACTTATACCCAACTCAACTAAAATCCAATTAATATCCATTTATTCATCAAGTTCCAGACAGGCTGTTTATATTTTACAACCCCTATTTATAATGTTCAGAGACAAAAGAACAATTTAAACCTTTTTACTTGGAGAAAAATATGCACTCCCTACAATAAATGTTTGACTTTTACAATGGAAAAACAAATATTGTATCAAGTTGTAAATTTGCACGAGATTTCGTTTAGGCTGCTGTCAAAGTACAAAATGGAACTTGGTGCTAAACATCAGTTAATTACTGACAAGAGCAATGACATAATAACACAATACATGGACATATTATTCTAATTCAATTTCAACGTCGATTACGTTTACAAAACATATAGACACGGCATATTACTTGCTGAGAAATTAGACTGGAGTAGTCTACACTTAAAGTCACTATTAGTTTTTTCAATCCAACCGTGTTTCATCCATATCCCAATATCCCATACTCTGCTGATAACGGGGTTTACCGAGAACTCGAATCCCTCTATTTTCGTACTTTGACTTAATTTTGTAAGGCGCTATTTGATAGGTAAACTGCAACATTCTTCACGAAATCAGGAACTTGATCCTAACAAATTCCCATGTCATCGCAAAGTGTTTGAAAAGAAAAAGGCGCCAACTTGCATTTTTGCCCCTTTCTTATGTTATGTGGATAAGGTAAAGGAGGACAACTTGTAGAAGCTTTTATGATGAAGAGTCTGATTCGCATACTTCTTTTTCCAAGCAAAAAGGGGATTAACAAAGTTCCCGCTTCGGCCAATTGCATGATCGGACACTTGCAATTTACGGTTAAATTCATGAACAAAATCAGAATTGATCACGGATGAACGTAAAAACTGATACTTGTATTCAAATGTAGAATTGAATTGACTCGTGAAGAAAACAAGTTTTGGATCGAATTCAACCGATTTGTATTATCAACTTCGACCTCTCGAATTTCGTTTGTAAAAGTACAATTCAAAATATTATAATGCAGTTAAAATGATACTATATCGTATGGATGAAAATGCTATAGGGGTTGATTGGGCTGGCATTTAAATACCCCCATTTGACTCGATGAACAGTGATTTGGCCTAAAATACACTTCAAATACCCCAATTTCAATACTATTACAAACACAATTTCACTAAAATTCTCATTCAAATGCCATGTCAATCAGCCCTTATAATAACTTAAATCGAACCTGTAATAATATGTTATATGCACGAATATAAATTTGACCATAACTCAAATATCATATAATACGAGTTTAATTTTAAGTATTCATTTGTATTGTTATTGCATAATGCCTTTGATGGAAAACTAACTCATTAGCCATTAAGTTTTAAGGTTGGAATAAAGTATAATATGAACGAACAAATAATGGAACATCAAAATTATTTGAAATTTCAAAAATTTGAATAGCAGATTACTTCTAGAAGTTGGTTTACTTGAGGCATTAAATATAGTATAACGACTTGTTTATAAAATGCCGCCGTAGTCGTGACTTGCCTAATGGCAGAGAACCTTCGCCAGCTGAATAGGTTGGAAAGGAACCTCACAAGGCAAATCTACTAGGAATGTGGGTTATATAGATTACGAAATAAAGGGACAAACATTATTTATTATATATAGAAATAAAAAGAATTTAAACATCAATGTTATGTATAAAAAACATATTTATATGTAAAATGTTTCACGGAAAACATGTATAAGTTGTTAAAACCTTTATAATTATAACTAAAAATACCATTCGACCTCAGTTATACTAATACAGATGCTTTCAAGAATTTGAAAACGTTTAATACCTGGTAGCCTGACCTTTAATAAGGATTCGATTGCTAAGAAGGATTAATTAATTAAAATAAACTAAGCCAAATCATGGGATAATTAACGTCCACCAGATAATCTGGACCATAAACAAACCAACCACGGGTCAAGAAGATTCGGCAGGACAAAGTGCAGCATGTGCTCCCACATGGTGCATTCGGGTCGGTACCACCATACCCGCTCCATCATCAGCCACACAATTTCATTATCTGGTTTACGGTTAACCCCCTAATTAAGAAGCCATAACTTAGTCACTAACTTAATTAATAGAGATATTGACCTCAACTCTTGAGGTCTTGAATCATGTTGCTTGAGCGTAAAAGTCGTGTGGTTTTATTATATTTTGATGTATTTAATCTATGACAATTGACAAGTGCTATCCTAGATTATTCAATTAGGTTTAATTGTCTTTTGACAATATAAACGAGAAATCAAAACAATACTTAATACACTTTTAACTTGTAAGGCAATTTTTGGTTATTTATTAGAATTAAAAGACGAATATATAATCAATTTTTACATAAGTATAAAACTATAAATGAAATTTAATTATTATCTAGTCGATTTTAAAAGTTAATTAAAAAAGCTTATCATTTAAATGAAACCTAATTGATTTAATTAATATTTCATACTTATCTGACATTAGGATAAGTCACCAAATATATTTCAAAATATCTAGTTGTCGTCTAATTCTCTACCGGCTATGTAGTCCATTATTCACTAATATGCCACATTTTCATTTTGAACACGAAGATTATATAAATACACCTTTGCCAAATTTAGTTTTATTGCATGTCACAAAGAAACAAGGTCATGACATATCACGGTCTCTAGTATGGTAGGAGAATTGGACACGACCATCCCACACAAGCAAATGTTAACTTAATTAGGAGGAGATTATGTCATCTTCTTGCGCGTTAATTGTCTCAGAAGCCTCAGCTTGTAAGTGGATTAGTTGGGATTAAGATGCAAACAAAAGTTGTCCTCTAGAGGATAACTATTAACAGAGCCATGGATGATTATTAGCATCATCAACCACACTTGACTGAAGTCCAGGTGATTGTGATTGATGTTAATTCAAAAGTGACGTGGAGCTGTTTAACAAAATTAACTGAAAATGTAGCTGGTAGTTGATTATGTAAGTTTTTTTTTTAACAAACTTACTTAGTTAGCTTCTCAAATCAGTTAACTTTTCAGCTAGTTTGTTTGAAAAGTTGTGCATTTAAGTAACGAGCTTTTATTAAAAAAATTTATTGAGCTAAAAAAAAAAACAAAGCATATGACACGGACTTGTACGTGACGACGACACATTACCACTACAGAAAAAATTATATGACGACGCGTTGTGAGACGTCACCATTAAAGATGATCTTAATGCTCTGTAGGGAATTGAGTTTCTAACATCATCATGCTATTATTTTTATTTTTTTTCCTTCCCAATTTTGTAGTGCGGTTGAGCATGGTAAATGATGGCGGATCAATTTATTCGGTAATTCAGTTAAGTCCACATAAGACCAGCCACTAGCAAATCTAAGTGAAAGACACAATAGAAGCCTCCCCAATTGACCACAGATGAAAACCTTCCGTGTGTAATAAATTTATTAAGTTATAATTAAAAACAAGAAATTATTCCCCAAACATCCAAGTCACCATTTCTGTAAACCCCAAACAGCACCTAACACACATTAATTCCAAACACTCGCACATATATATTCAGTCAAAACTCAAAACCTCTGCCTCTACCCTCCATTTTGCACTCTCACATTCTTCCACCTCTCTTTTATTAAACCCCAACAATCTTTCCTCTCATTCACACACTTACAAGAAATGATTGGACTCATCTCCAAAGAGGACAAATCTCCTAAGAAAGTTGTCATATTGATCCCAAGATGGATCAAGACTCTCTTCTTCTTGATCACCATGTTGATCTCCCTCCTCCTCTTCTCCGCCCCGATTCTCCTCATCGTAGCCGACGCTCTCCTCCCCTCTGCGCTCCTCTCCGCGTCGCTTCCGTCCTCGCTCACGTTCCAGACGTTCTCAACCCATTTAAACAACTACGATTTTCGGTACTCTCTCATCGACATACCTCTAGTCTCGATCATTCGGTCCGCGATTATATTTTGTAAGTTCATGAATTACGCAATAAAGTGATTGCTGTTTTACTAATATAATAATAATAATAATAATAATGTTTATTATTTGTTGAGTGCAGGCGTGTATAGTTTTTGTGACGGGCCGAAGCTGTCACGTGGGCCATACCTAGGAGTTGCCACCGCGTGCTCAGTTGCGTCATTGGTTTTTGTGTCGTTGAAAGCGTCGTACGTGTTTATGATTAGTGGCGGAGTTAAGGGCACCGAGGTGGCCTTGTTTGTTTGTTCGTTGGTCTTGGCGATTGGGCATGTTGTAGTGGCGTATAGGACTAGTTGTAGAGAAAGGAGGAAGCTTCTTGTTTACAAGATTGACATTGAAGCTGTAAGTAAAGTTCCACTCTTTCTTTCTTTCTTTAATCTCTTCCCTTATTGCCTAAGCTAAAAATCTAGTCAAACTCGATTTTGTACGTTGCACTCTACAATATAATTCGTTAAAGCAAGCATAGACTAAATCGAATACAAATTGAAACTAGCATAGTCAATGAAGTTAAAGAGTTGAGATTAGTCAAGTTGAGCTAGTAACTTAATTAGTCACTAATTGCTCGCACATTTGATGATTAATTTAAGTGTGGTGATTTGAGGAGATGTTAGCATTAACTTATGAACTAAATCACGTCGTGTTTAGTGAATTTCTTGATTAAGGTGGAGAAGATTTTGAGGTCAAGTTGGTTGGGTGAACGTGGGTCCCATGACTCGGTGTATAAAGCTGACCAATTAGGATTGTAGGATTTGTCGTAGATCATGGGTTCCAATTAATTGACCGGACTTCAATCACGTTCTTCTTTCTAGAACATGGTTTTATTTTTTATTTTTCTAATTATTTTGGTGTAAAAATCAGTTTTCTCATATTTTCAGTACTAAAATCATTTAATTTGAATAGGATTTCGCAACCTAATTTTGCAACAAGGTTGATATGGCTAAGCTTCATACAATTATTATTATTTTAATCGTTCGTCACACTTAATTTATTCTAATAGTAATTAATTTGTATAGTATTAATTTAGAGAAAATAGACTTTTCACGAAATATACTCCTAAGAGGCTAAGACTATGTGGTATAAGTCATTTGAACTTGGAAGAAGCTATTGAGATGGTTAGATATTTTATGTCGATTAATTTGTACTTTTTAACTTGGGAGTCTTAATCTTTATATATAAGACTGTCTTATTCGATTATGATATTTCAAATTTGATTTTTTCATCGAACTAAGTTAAAGTCGTGCATTTTTTATTTTTTATTATTATTTTTAGAATAATTTACAAAATAGAGGCAAGTAAGACAATGGGATATTTCCCATTTCTAAGTTTTCTTTTTTGTCCAAATCACTAGTTCCACTTGATTGACAATCAATACCTTGTCAAATTGGAGCATTTGTAGTTGTCTGCTGCTGCTGCTTTATATCTTACTATAATATCATGATTAATGCGTAAACCCATATGTCTTATTCAACGAACCATTCTTTTAATTCCTCTTCTTCATCATAAAGAAAATCAAATAGTCGTCGCAAGTTGATTATTTAATCCTTCTAACTACTTTAATCTGTACTGATAAATCTTATGTCACATGAAATGCAGGTTACAGCGTGCAATAAAGGATTTCAAAGATATCAAAAAATAATCCAACAAGCAAGAACAAAGTGAAAGACAAATTATCCTCTTGTCTTTTGGCCAAATTCAATTTTCCCCACAGTCAGGCTTCAGGTAAATACTGATACAGGAATCTTTTTTTTATCAATCAATCCAATTAGGTTGTTTGTTTATAAGCCTGTGACTGTATAGGTTGTAGCCCATGCCCCATGTGCCACCACTTGTGTAACATTTTGAAAAATTAATTTCGAATTTTAAAAGTTTGAAATTTGAAGTTTTGTATTCGGTCGAGTTACGTATTGAATGATTGGATCTTGACTAATTCATGTTCTGGATTTCAAATTTTCAGGTATCCTAAGGAGATCTGAGCTGATGCTAGGTCAAAAGCCACATACTAGTTAGGACAGTTCCTTTTGTTTGTGTGTATGTATGTACATAATTTTAGTTGGAGCTCGAGTTAAATCTGCACGAGAAGGGTTTTGTGTGGAATTAAGGGGTTTAGCGAAGCGGTGAAGGGAGTGTAATTAGCTCCATATACTTGTACAGTGCAAATGAAATGGTATCCTGTCATTTCATATGTAAAATACAAGCTGTAAAAGTTAAAAGAACTACTGCTGGTGTGTACATTGGATTCTGCTACCGCATGGTTCATTTATCAAGAAGTGAAATGCATTGCAATTTCAAAATGGGTAGTTTATATGTCGGGTTGAATCTCTGTTCCACTTTCACATTATGCAATTACATTGTAATTTGGAACTTAAGAAACCAGCTTGTCCATCAGGCATCAGTCCATGTGTAAAGGATCACTTTGTGAGAAAATACATTCAAAATGCTAAGAATTCTCCTTTGTGTTAGGCACCCTCGTAAAAGGATTTCGATCAGATACTTCCTAACAATTGAAGTATAAAGGAACGGCCTGGGTGCGACGGTTGTGCTTTTAGCATAAAGCCTTTGATGCTAAAGCCTAATTTATACATTAATCTCAAGAGAAGAATAAAGAGTTCTTGGTGCTCAACTGCACAAATGAGAAATGTGAATACGGTCTACTTGTTCAAGCTAATTCGGTGTTTCCCCGCGTAACACACCCTAAGAAGACTTCCTAGAACATTATGTTCGGAAGTATAAGCTGTGATCTGTCATGAAATTCAGTTTGAGGAAGGAGACCAATATCCTCCTCTCCCTGTCATGGAACATAGACATAAAGATTAGTCTAATGTTTAACAATTTTATTGTGGTTCAAACGGTTCTACGCTAACATACATTAGAACTTGATCTTTACTACGCGATTTCCAAACAAACACCGATTTCTTTAAACAGGGCCTGACCTGGAGGACTTCTTATGTCCTTCTTGAAATTGTATTCGAAGTTCTGCGCACACATCAAGTATTACATTTGGCCTAATAAAACTTAACAGTATGCTGTATGCCTTCCTATCTGCTCTTTTTTATTCAATCCGTAACTTAGTTTTTGTACAAAAATGTGTTTAATGATGTCTATTATGAACTTTAACAGATGCTCGAATCTAATGCCAGTAGGAATATCAATGATTAATTATGAGCCAGAACCAATATTCCACAAGATGATTCTGCTTCTCTGTCTTGTACTCATTGTTCTGTTTCAACTGCCACCCAGAGCATTAAAAGTTACTCAAATATACACAATCCTCCAATTCAGGCTCCCAGCATCAAATTCTCCACCACTTAATACAATAATCCTGTACTAAGTTCCATAACATACTTAACAGTTAACAATAACATACGTTTGTCTTCCAGATGGTTGTAAACTTGTAATCTCAGATTCTTAGTTGGCTATAACTCGGAGTTTACCTGTACAACAAAGTCTTGACTTCTTACCTTGTCGATGTAAAATCACAGTTGGAAGCACACTTCGAAATACCAAATGATACGGAAATGTTTTACCGAATTAGCCATATGTAATGGATATCGTGAGTAGTGATGTTTGATGAATCGAGCCAAGTATCTCAAATTCTGAGTACTCGAGCTTGGTTCAAGCTGTAGCAAGTCCGAGCTCGACTCGACTAGTTAAAAGTTAATTTTTCGAGCTCGGGTCATATTAAATTCGGGTCATTTGGTTTGAACTTTAATTTACTTTGAGCATGGCTGGTAACTATATAAATACAATAACCAAACCTAATCAAACTTGAGTATCAATGAGTTAAGGTATACCACGCTCGATAATAAAACAAGCACCAATCGTGTAACAAAATATTCATTAGTTGGGAAATAAAATAGAATCTAAACTGCAAGAAGTATAAAGCGGAACAGAATAGTTGCCAAACAAAGCCGTATAACCAATTTGGATAGCATAATTCTTTATTGTACACAAACCAACTTCACAGGTCATGCTAGCTAACTCCTTTCTTGGAATGTGATTATGATGATACATAACTTTTACAGGTCATTTGTATGTCAATTGTCAACAACATTCTGCTAAAAGAAAGATAATGGCCCCTATATACAGGTAAGATATTGGGGATTTTATAAGTTATAATAGTTTTACAGGTCTTGTTAGAGGATAATGAGGACCCCCATTGAAAGTGGGTGTGCAAGAAACTGACTAATCAGAATGAAGATCTTTGAGATCAGCACTGCAGACATGAATAAAAATGTTGTGTCCACTGCCTTTAAGAAATTGGACCTTGGGTTCTGTAGTCCAGAGGAGCAACCACTCCTGTCTTAAACTATATTACTACTGCTCTGTCTGGTTTGGTGTATGATTGGATGACAACAAATACATGGTCCAGTACCAGGATATATATGTGACCTACCAATTTGTAAAAAGGTTCATAGCTAGATTTTAGATTAAGTGGGGTAATAGTTTATCTAAATAATTACATGATAATTGTATAGTGGGATAATCGTGGGCTTTGTTGGCATGATGTTCACATTTGAACCTGGGCATGTTAATTTGCAGGATATTTCAAGAGGTTTTTCTTCCTGATTATTTATGAGGAAACTATAGATTTGCCCTTTCTTATAGATTTATAGATATATTTTAAGGTAAGAGTTACTATCACCATGCAACCATTTATAAATAGACTTCACTAGTAATAAGTTAAGTATAGGAGAGTACATTATTATAAAGTCACCTATTATAAATATTTAATGCTTGATCAAGAGGTAATGCCTGGCATACTAAGATAGATTAGTTAACACCAACATCTTTATTAAGGGAGGAATACTCTATTTATTGATTTTATAAAAAGTTATACAATTAGGTCATAGTTTTAAACAGTGTTTGGTTCGTGTTTTGTTTTATGTTTTTTCCTATGTTCTGTTAGAAGTGAAATAACTTTTTTTTATAGACGACATTTTACCAAAATAAAATAAATTTTCATTTATGGAAATAAACCCACATTACAATTTATTTTTAACCATACATTATTGAGTCCACGTGTAATTTTTATCTCAAACTCATCCTTACACATACTACATATTTTTCTTAAAAACGTGTAAATGAGATATGTTTCGTTATAAATGAGACGGAGGGAGTACTTGTTTGCCTAATGAGTGGAGTCTAACTCAGATGATAAGATGTATTAAGATATGTGAAACACAGCTAAGTTGGTAACACGCTTCACCTTCAACCAATAGATTGGGGGTTTGAGCCACTCTTTAGCCGTTAAAAAAAAAATAAAAAATAAAAACACCTGCCATTTAGTTCATTTGTAATATCTAATTTTAATCTATTTTACTTTTTTTGCGAAGGTCAAGTTCGTGTTCTATTTTAACTACAATAATTTAACACGTCGAGCCTCAACTCCAAAGTTAAACTCGAATTATCGGACCGGTTAAACAACATCAGTTATAAGTTACTTTGTGACAAAAAAATTTCCCCTCATCGATAAGACAATCTATATCGTGCTATTCCTATATTTTCATATGTGCATGTGGAACAAGTGTATACAAATTTCGAACAATCAATTAGGGTCACATTACATGTAAGTACATTTTATCATATTCGATTTTTACATAGCTATTTTGGGCTCAATTTCAGAACTTCTGGGGGATCAATCAATCAGTTAAAGCACACAAGTTTTCTGGGCTTGACTTGGATCTATCATCTATGGGCCAGCCCATCTGAAATCCTTCTTGAAAGATAACGTTTCATTCAAAACGTGTGTTCCTGATTGCTAAAACGTAGCATAATTCGGAGCGCAAAATTGTCTGCTTGCTTGCGTAAAAAGTACAAACAACTACAGTATAAAACTAGAGAGAGAAATTATTAGAATTCAAAAGAGAAAAGGAATCAGAAAAAAATCAAACATACAATACAATACAATGGCGGCCAGATCTATGTGGCGCGCCAAATTGTTGCTGGCTACGACGGCTGCCGGAGTTGGAGCCGGAGCGGCGGCAATTTCGATCTCCGACGACCCTGCCTCCGCTCTAAAGCTCACAACCGCCGTCCCTGTTCGTCTCTTCCGCGACGCCGTTGCCGCAGCTGCCATCGCTTATGGTAGGACACTACACTTCGATCTCATTTCGCTCTCTGCAATTAATATGCTAGCTCATTTCTTACTTTTTGAGTTTTTTCGTCCATTAGATTTGCTGTTTTTTTTACTCTCAGCTATGTGGATTATTGAAGTGGTGCTGAATTTAGGGGTTAGGAATCAGGATTCTCTGAATTTTGGGTTTGCACTTACGATTTAGCATGCAGGAGGAGAAACTTTAGGTCATATTGTACGTGTATACGGATCACCGAAGGTGTAATCTGGAAATTATGTCCTAAGATGATTGGGATGACCTTAAATGCTTCATGAGCTTATTTAAATCGCACATCTCTATGTGTGGTTAAAACTATGGAAACATTTGTTGGAGGGGAGAATCAAGTGCAACTGATTCAGATATGCGCCTCGGTTTGTTGTGTTTTTACTCTCCGTGTGTTTCTTAGGGAACACGATTCAATTTGGTTTTGCACCTTAGGGGTTTCACATGCAGGTGGAGAAAATTTAGGTGCCATTGTACATATGTAAGGATCACCGAAAGTGTAATCTGGGAAATTCTATCCTGGGATGATTGGGAAGACTTCAAATCTTTAAGAGTTTGTCAGTTTGTCTGAAATCGCGAAGTCTCCCAGTGTTTGGTTAATTGTATATAATATGTGTTTGAGGGGAGAAACAAGTGCCACTTAGTGCTGATTCAGATATGCAGCAAGCAGATTTAGAGTGAATGGATTGCAATTTACTTCAACGTTACTTTTGGAGAACTGACCTTGAAGAGAGTTGCTGGTGGCGAAGGTTTAGGGAAATGAGGTGTTACTAGCCTGGGGAAGGTTTATATTTGATATTGAATTCTCTGTGGTGGTTATGCTGTTCAGATTCGAATGTAACAATTGCTTTCCTTGGGAATATCAAAATTGGCAGGCTTATGCTCCTCTGATTGCTTGTGGTTGTATGGCTATGATAATTGAGAAGTACTTTCCTTGAATGTAGGGACTGCATTATGGTTTTTGACCAGTTTATCAGAAATTATGTACTAGTTGGTGCCGCACTTTCTGGGAAATCGTTTGTTGTCGAAATCGATTGGTAAGGTGGAGGATGTTGTTACTGACTCCAAAAACGAGATGCAATGTTCTTGGTAAAATCCTTGGAATGCTGTATCCTGTATGTTTTATATGTACGGACAGAGGATTATTACTTTTGAACAGGTTCCATTAGATATGGTAACTGCTGGAGTAAGGTGATCGTTTTTGTGGAAAAGGAGGTAAATATAAGAATATGACAACGTTCTCAACCCCGAGCACGCTTTAAAGTCTATCTAACTCCAGCTGATAATTCTGGCTGGCATCATTCAGTGTACAAGGGTTGGAATGGGTTCGAATGTTTCAAATCGATTAATTAGGAGGAACCACTAGAGCTGTCCTGAGTAGTATCCCTGCTCTAGAACTTTCTTACTCCGGCACTATCTGTCAACCTAGATACTTCATATGTTTAGCTGCAGTAATGCATGGCTAAGTTTGGGAGGCTTTAATTGGAGAGAAGCTAATCATTACCATGACCTCGGGCTTGATAACTGTATATATGTTGAACCGAATTTGGACTTTAAATGATGAGTGTAGCTAGAGATAACAAACTCAATAGATTTCAAGCTTACCTTAACCTGCTATAGTTTTTTTTTAAACGGAAAACATGACTAGAACCCCCCGACCTATTGGTTGGAGGGGAAGCAACTTACCAACTGAGTTGTGCTTCGTTGTCAATCTGCTATAGTTATTGTTTTTTTGTTTTCTAAATTTCTTCACAGCTCAAGCTTTTTTTTAAATTCATGATAAGTTCTGGTTTCGTCTCAGATTATGAATACTCCCTCTGGGGATTGCCTGAGAGTAGTAGTGAAAGAGCAAGAATTAAGCGGGAAGTTCACACCAGGAGTGCAATTAGGCTTCAAGAACTTTGCTTTAAAAATGGTGGCATATACATTAAACTAGGTCAACATATTAGTCAATTGGTAATGCCATTGTCATGTTGATATTTTCAGTTTCAATCAGAGCTTCACAATTCTTTGTTTAATTTTATTTTACTTTTTTTTCAGGAATACTTGGTCCCTGACGAGTATGTCCAGATTATGAGAGAATCAATGTTAAATAAGTGTCCAGTTTCTTCTTATGAACAAGTGCGTGAAGTTGTCAAGAAAGAGCTTGGAGGTGAACCGGAGGAAGTAAGAGTTATTTGAATAAGGGTATTCATACAACTATTCATTAGTATCCAAGTTAACAAAATTTCAAACAGCTAATCTAAAGCATGCTTCTTGACAGATATTTGATGAATTTGATCACGTCCCTATAGCAAGTGCTTCTTTAGCACAGGTCCATGTTGCGCGAACTCACGATGGGCAAAAAGTAGCTGTGAAGGTACAACCTCCAACTTTCTTGCTAATGAATAATGCTTTAAAATGTATATATTGACTTAAGTTATTTTATTTTATCCACAATAGGTTCAGCACACTCACATGACAGATACAGCAGCAGCTGATTATGCTACTGTGGAGTTAATTGTAAACACCCTGCATTGGGTTTTTCCTTCTTTTGATTACAGGTTCTGTAAGAATTCTATGGACATTTATCTTCGAAGTTTCTTACCTTCACAGCTGATAAAAATATTAAGCCCCATTTAATATTTAAAAAATTGTAAATAATGCATAATGTACAGAGTGTGATGCCTAATGCTGTAATGTTCTCTTTCCACTGATAAAACATTATCTGAATGTTTACTAGGTGGTTGACTGATGAAGTGAAGGAGAGTTTACCTAAGGTTTGTTGCTAACCATCATGTTTTCTGTTTGTTTTCAGATTGTTGACTATGAATACTTTTTCTGTGTTTGTGGACCATCTGTTGATTTTGGCACAATTATGCTATTTTCACTCGTATCTCTATTTTTGGTTTCCGTTTTGCTTCACACTGAATATTTTGAAAATTGGTATTCCAGGCACCTGCTTAATGTGCATTTCAACTTTGCTCATAATTGCAGCCCCCTATGATTTTGCTTGTATCAGAAAATGGTTATTTGTTAGAAGAGATAAAGTTGGGACTTTCACTTTCAGTTTTTACTCACCAATTTCAGTAACCAAATCTTTTGCACATTTCTATGATCTTCTCAGGAATTAGATTTCGTGATTGAGGCCAAGAATAGCGTGAAGTGTATGGATAACTTTCGGAGGTTCTCTCCTCACATTGCACGATATATTTATGCTCCACGAGTATATTGGGAATTAAGTACCTCTAAGTTGTTGGTGATGGAATATATTGACGGAGCACTAGTAAATGATCGTGCGACCATTCAGAAGCTAGGAGTTCGACCAAGTGAAGTTTCAAATTTAGTAAGTTATGCATTTACTTGCCGATTCAGTGTGACATTTAAATCCTTCGATTTGTTAAATTATTCCAACTTCGGATGTTCTTTTCTTAGTCTATGTCTCATATATAGCTTCTATCTTTGTTGTACTTATATGTTCAAAACTGAATATGAGCTAATTGAAGTATATTGGGATTAGAACAGCGGGTTGACTATTAACTTAGGTTCCTTGAGAATTTGCATACCAACTTGAGGGTATATTTGGTTATTCTAAGCCTCCATTTGCTCTTGGCAGTTAAGTCAAGCTTTTGCCGAGATGATGTTCAGACATGGTTTTGTGCACTGTGATCCACATGCTGCAAATGTGCTTGTTCGCCCTTTACCTACTAGTAGTTGGAACATTTTTGGTGAGGGATCTTCTGGATTCTTTATAATTCTCTTTACCATTTACACATATGCTCCTTTTCACTCCTTTTATGTACAGATTGAGCGATGTCGTAATAATAATATAATCTGAACCTGTAATGAGTACCCCATGGTGTTACAAGTTCTTCCTTGTGTTGGCTGTGCGAGATGCAACATTTTCCAATTGCTCAAAATGTTATCTTACTTCTAATTGTAATAGAGTAAGCACACATATTTGACTTAACTAGATTAAATGAATCCAGGAAAAAAAAAAAAGCTGCTTGGCCTGATTATGGTGATATACCTTTTGAACGATCTTTATCCTCATTCCTGCTCCTAGATTCAAGAAAGGTACTTGTGATCACATGTGGTGAACCTTAGAAGTTAGAAGAATGCATCAAAACCTAAAATGTGAAGCTTATAAGTGCTAAATACCATGGGGCATGGGCACACATTATACATCACCTCACCCTTACATTTCTGTAAAGATGCTGTTCCTAGGTCTGGACCCCTGACTTCTAGGTCATCAATGAAGCAACTAACTGCTGCGATCCGACTTCTTAGCAAATTATTCAATCCGTAATGGGTATGTTATCTTTTCTGACTCTGTTTCATCTTCCTCGCATCCAGGAAAGAAAAAACCACAATTGGTTCTCTTGGACCATGGTTTGTACAAGGAGCTTGATCCCATAACACGAATAAATTATGCTTCATTATGGAAGGTAGGTCTTCAGAATTTTTTTTTCCAACTCCTGGTATTCAATTACCGATTCATCTGGTGATAGGTACAGCTCCCTTTGTGTGTGGCAGGGTTTAATTTTCTCTGATGCCAAAGCAATCAAGGAAAATAGTGTGAAATTAGGTGCCGGAGAGGATCTTTATGAATTGTTTGCTGGTATTCTTACAATGAGGCCTTGGGAGAGAGTCATTGATCGTGCAGTAGATCATTTGGTTGTTAAGGGCACTGATAGTGATCGTTCTGAACTGCAGGTGACCGCATGCTGGATTTTTGTGCTCTAAATTTCAGAATTCTTTTTATGGAAGTCTTCAAGGTTCATGTCTGTTTTGCTTGCAGATGTATGCTTCTCAGTATTTTCCTCAAATTACCGAGCTTCTCAGGAGACTGCCTCGTGTTATCCTGTTGATGCTGAAAACGAATGACTGCTTGCGTGCTGTTAATAAATCACTGGTATGTTGAATTTTTAACTTTTTGAAGTGACACTGCTTGTACATGCTCCTGCTTTAAATCTCTAATGTCGATTATAAACACATTTTAATTTTTTTTTTCCCTCATCAGTTTAATTTTCTATTTAGTTGAGGGTCCTGCTAGAAATCTACCAGTCTAATTGAGATAAGTTCGCCCACTAAGTGATAAAGTTCATGCTGCAATAAGCGATAGTATATTGTCCCTGGCCATATGATTCGTGTCTGAACTTACTTCATATCTTTTGTTTCTGACCGTTACTCCTATTAATCAGGTGGAAGGATCACCCATCGAGTCATTCTTCATTGTTGGAAAAATATCCTCTGAAGCAGTTATCGAGGCAAAATTGATGCAGAGCAGGTCGATTTTCTCACGGTTTCTAGTGCGTATTGAAGAACTTGTGTTAGAAGCGCGATTGTTTGGAATGCTAGTCGCACTCTGGCTATTGAAACTTAAAAAAGCTCTGACAATGGGATGAGGGATAATTTATCATTCTTTAGATGTTAGAATCACACATTCTTTCGGATAGAAGATATCTACAGACTACAAGAGAGTCAATTAGCAATAGGAATTTATCAAACTGGTGCTGTTGTAGAAATCGCCAGACACAGACTAGCTATCCAGTCGTTTATCACCGTATAACGTGGTGTAATTTTGTCAAAACAATAAACTACTACTAGCACAGTAATATCCAGGAAAAATCACAGCATAGCAGGTTGATTTTCTCCAGGTTTGTGGTCTGAAGTGAAGAACTTGTCTTAGAAGCGTAGTTGTTGGAATTCTGGTCGCATATTGAAACATAAAAATGCTCTGATAAGGTTGTCTAATTTTGTTGAACCGGCAAACTATTAGTACGAGAATCTGTCTTAAGTCAGTCTGTTCAAATGAACATTTCAGCGCTTAATTTTTCCGGTTTCGTCTATCATGCAACATGATACAGATTATTTATATATGTTGCATAATAAACTTATATACTACTTGTAATTAAATAACTTGTATAAAAAAATACAACACATTAAAAATTCGCGTGTAACCCCATTAATTTTCTTTCGTTCGTTTAATCCTTGATTCAAAGATTCCTTTAACTTCATTGGTCGACTACAAGAGCCAGCCACACGTGAATTCGGAGTGACTAATGCGATTGCCATGTGCAATTGATGCCTCCCAGAGTATAAAAATTACTAGGAGAAACAAATGCAAGACTGTAGAAGGAATTAGGAAGTATATTTCACATTTAGGCCATGTTTGTTGGATCTGTTTGTAATACAGTTTGAGTGGCCTTCTTTCCACTTTAATTAAATATTTTATAAAAAGTATTTAATTTTAATTGAAAAAGACTACTCAAATTCTATACCAATCAGTCCCTTAATTATTTATACCCTAATTAATATGGACCAATTACTAATATGAATTATTCCCTCCGCTCCAAGTTGGAAGATCCTAGTTTATAAATATAAATAATATAGAACTAATCTACTAGAACAAATTACTAATATAATATTTATCCCGGACTGATTGGCATACACTCAAATTGATATTTGGATGAGATTTTAGTAAAATTGTATTTGAAATTGAATTGAAATGGGGTATTTAAAGTGTATTTTAGGTTAAATTATTGTTCATCGATTGAAATGGAGCGACTTAAATGATTTGAAAATCAGTTTCAGAGTTCCGAATAAGCAGTATTATGATTATGAAGAAGTATTATGATTATGAAGAGAGAGAGAGAGAGAGAGTAAAACCCAATTGCAATTAGGTTTATTGACCGGGCAAGTAGTGGACCAGGTGGTAGCATGTGAGAGTCTAAATCAGAAGGACAGGTGGGCACATCTGGCTGGTATGACAAGTCCACTTTGGACCATAAGAAGCAATTATAGAAGTATTTTATTTATTTTATAAAAATTAGTGGAGTACTTATCTTGACAGGTAGATATGTTTGTATAAACTTTAAGGGAAAAGTCAAGTTGTTGAATTATTGATATTATTATGAGGTGGGCAGAGAAAGAACAAAAGCAGTATTATAGGTATTGAGTTCAATTATTGGGGCTCTCTCTTTATATTTATTCTATCTTTCATCTTTGTTGACTTGACCATTAAAACTTAAGAAATATATGAGAAATTATCATTTTATTTGAGTGGTTGAGCTGGTGTAGATTTTTGGTTTCATTTTGTCCACAAAATCTTTGTTATCCGGATTCATTAGTTATTTTATTATGTATTGATTATGTAAAGAATGATAATGTTGAAAATTTAAATGTTAAGTTTAATAGTACGAATATTTTTATTAAATAAATATATTTATTTTTTAAAAATTATTTATATATAGTCTATCAAAAAACTTACATTAAAATAAATATATTTTATTAGACGTATGGATAAGTTTTAAGCATTAAGTAGTAGTTAACGTGTCATTGTTGAATATAATTGTAATTACAGTAACAGAATAACAATTAAGTTAAGAGGTCAAATAAAAGACATATTACACTAGTGAAGAATCAGAATTTACAAAAGTCCCGAAAGAAGGTATATCTTTTAGTGAAAGAAAAGAATTTATAACATTCATCACTTTTGTCACACATCTCACACAAATTTAGTCACATCACTGTAATAGTAATAAATTTAATGTACCTTTTACCTAGAAAATACATTAAAGAATGAAAGATGTTCAATTTTGCATTGAGACTTAGAGTGATTTATTGGTCAAAAGTGAAATAAATGCTCTGAACCAATAAATCATTTAAAATTAAATAAAATCCCTATTATTGTAATATTGTTATCATTATTATTATTTCTGATTTCAAATTTTCATTCACTTGACATGTGGTCTGAATTTCAACGGAAAATGCCTAAATTTAAAAGTTGATAAGTATAATTAAAATATAGTCGACTTTTAAAATTGAGTTTGACACCAAAATGTAATATTTATAGTGTTAAAGTTTGAATTCTTTAGGTGATAATTACTAAATTAATTTAATAATATAATAAAAAAAAGAAGTACGATAAACCTCAACTCCGGTTTTTGAATGAGTAAATACTATACATTCTTTCTAAATAAATTCGTTTTGCATTGTAAAAACTTGTACGTATTTATTTTATTTTACAAATGAGAAATGATTATTCACAGCGCGGTTAGAAAGTCACAGAAGAAAGGTAGATAGAAATGGGAAGAGATTGATTATTATTTATTGGCCAACAACAGAAGAAGAAGACAACAACTACTCGGAAACTACTCTACTACAACTACACCTTTATTTCTTCAATCAACAATCTCCATCTCCATCTTCCTCTCTCCATTTTCTCCATTCACACAACAAAAATCTCCAAATCGGCTCTTTCTCCTACTTCTCCTCAGGTAATTTCTCACCGCAATTACCGGATAAATCTGTTCTTGCTCTGCCTCTCAACATTTTTTGCGTATTTTTCTGTTTCTAGAAACCATCTGTAATTCTTCACTCTGATTTGTTAGGTCTTTACCAGTTAGCAATTGTGATTTTTTGTTTTGATGCTTTGAATCGTTGTAAGGTGGTACTTTCTCTGTGTGTGTGCGCATTTCCAGTCTCGATGGTGTGTATTAGGTATTCGATTTTGTGCTGTTTTTCCAATCTGATTGGAACGGTGTCGTTTTATTGAGCTGATTCAGTTTCAGTAAGTGGAAAGTTTCAATCTTTCGTTTTATAGCTTGAGTTTATACTCTTGATTTTCATTTGAGAACAAAAGCTCAGATTGGAGAGTTTAATTTCGTTTTTTCTTAAATTATATCGATTTTTTTTACTTTTTGGTTATCTGGGTTTTCTTGTTTTTAGCTTTTTCTGTAACTATATACTAATAGCACCCGTGGTTTGTGTAAAGATGTTAACTTTTTCATTCTCTTGCTCTGTAGAAGAAGAAATGTCTGTGCATCTGGCTAGTGTTATACCTATCAAGAAGAGGAGATTTCCAGTTATCGACTATGCTGCACCACCTTCTCCACCGAGAGAAAACCCATCTTTTTCGAAGGGAAGCCCCACACAAACAGATTTACCTGATCTGAGCAAGGCTTCTGCTTCAGTAGCTAGTGGTAGTGTCGAAAATCATGAATTGAAGCCTAAGTTGACCGAAGGTGACTTGAAGCCTAGGGTGGTTGAAGGTGTCGAAAATCAGGAAATGAAGCCTAAGGTGGTTGAATCCACCACTAGTTCTGAACCTAATGATGATTTGAGGAACAAAGTTAGCGCCCTGCCAGTTCTTGAAAAGATGAAACTAGAAGTTGCATCAAGCAGCACGGTTTATCTGCAGGTTCCTGTGAAGCAGGAAATAGCTAGTGGAGTAGAAGTTTCTGAAGTGAAGCAGATTGTTAATGGCCCTTTAGAAACAAAGGAGGGACTTATTAGTGCTTCGGAACATGGTAAAACTGGAAACTCTAATAAGATGAATTTGGGTTTGGTTCTGAGCGGAGGGAAGCCTGATATGTCTGACAACAAGCTTTTAGCTTTGAAAAATCTGGGCAATGAATCATTTGCCAATCGATCGAATTGGGATCTGAATACAAATATTGAAGAATGGGCGGGTTCGAGTTGTAATGGTTTGTTTCCTGATATGTGCGATGTCAGCACGACTCGTAATCATATAAATGTGAAACCTTCTTTGATTATGAAAAATGGGACTGCTGTTGTTGGGTTGAGTTTGGTAAAAGGAGAACCTATTTTGAGAGGTCAGAGCTCCAATTCTGGCAGCTCATTCTTGAGAAATGAGCCAAATGATTCCCTTGGGCTTAGTCTTGCTGTCCCATATAGGGGATTGGATGCGAGTGGGAATTCCTTTCTATCTATTAAACCAGATGCTGCTGCTTCTGCGGCTTCAAATTTAAGTATGAAGGGTGCAGTTAATTTTGGTGGTATGAAGAATACAGGTAATTTTGGTAGTATTAGGAGTGTGAAACTAGAGCCTATTACCGAGGTATCAAGAACTGAGTTAAGCTTAACGAGTAGTAGTGGTGGCATGGAGTTATCGAATTGTAGTTCTGTCAAGACAGAACTTGTTGAAAAGGCTAACCCGGGAGTTGTATCTCCATCATCTATTAGTCCTCAGAAACTTGCTGATGATACATCTATAAAACCTGAGTTGATCCATGAATGTGACAGAGTTTTCAAGTTTGATAATTCAGTAATACCTCAGTATGGTGCAAGGGTTATGCAACATCAAGATAGTACGTCATCTTCTTCTGCGATGAATGTGCCTTTGACATCTCAGAATTTATTTCCTTCAAAATCACCAACAAGTGGAGATCAGCATCAATTTTCTTTTCACAGTGAAGAGGCACTTGGCCACATAAACCAACATAATTTGTGTACTGGTACATTTTCTCATACTTCAAGCCAACATGGACTAAATGCGGGGAAGTCAACAGTTAACGATTCTCAAAAGTTGGAAACGAGTCTAATTGATGGCCGTCTTTCTGATTCATGTGGAAAGATTAAGTTGGCCGCAAAAGATGACGAAAGACTTAACCTGTCCAATGAAATGCTTGAAGATAATACTCTTGGATCTGATTCCGAGTCTTGTGAAAAGCATGGTGTCTCTACTCCTCCAAGTGGAGGACAAAGGCTCAGTAACAAGGAGGATGGGGAATATGAGGAGGGTGAGGTTAGAACTCCGTTACAACATGCCAGAGAAAGCCCGTTTCTTGACACTATAAAACCTGGGAATGTTGAACTTGGTGACCGTGATCCCAGAAACTTGCAGCCTTTTGTTTTATCAGGTGAGCAAAGCACTAACACTTCGGATTTCGATGGAAAATCTGCTATATCAGAAACTCACAGTGACAACATTAAAGATTGTGTCATTAGTGATTATGGGCTTAAAACTGAAGCAAATTCTTCACAGAAATTAGCAGACAATGTCCTGGAACTTAAAGTTGGCGAGAAAAGGTCTATCAGTGTCATTGTAGACAAACGGGTTGATTTGTCTAGACAACAAAATGCCGAAAGGGGTTATGGGAAAGATGTTACTGGCAATGGGGCATCACTAGTGGACAAAGCTACCGATATGGTTAATAAACAAATCTGTTCAGCAAAGAATGAAACAACTTTATCTAACGTGGAACCATTGATTGGAAATGATGCTGCTAAAGATTCCAATAATTTTAACAGTAAAAGCCGCATCATCACCTTACCTCGTGCTTCTGTAGCGTCTTCTCCCTATAGAACAAGATCTATTCCAAACAGGTTGTTGGCATCATATAGTGGGAATGAAAGATACTCTGATCTTGATGGAGATATGCAACCTCGAGGGAATAGGTGAAAATTTCATGTTGCTTTTATTTCTCAAATTTATATGATTTTATTTCTAAAAATGTCATTTACATGTGTGATTGCACTCTTCTTGCCTATTTTCTTTTCTTTAACAGACATGAATTCTACACCGATAAATTTGAGAAAGATAACATGCGCGATCCGTCATCGTACAGAAATTCAAGGCCGAGTTTCATCCGTGGAAGGGGGAGGGGGAGAGGAAGGGGACGAGGAAGAGGAGGAAGGTTTGGCCCTTCCCATAATGATTGGGATTCTGATAATGACTTTGCGTCAGAGACTTATAATGGCCCATCTGGTTATAGAGGGCGCAGACCTAAACACACTTCTTTCATCCCTGATGCTGAACTTGAACATCGTGGCTATAGAAGGAAGGCCATTAATGATGAAAAATTTATGGGGCATTTACCTGATGAAACCATAGATTCTGCTTACAATCGCCCACAGAACATGTACGATGAATTCGATGGCCAGATTGTCCGGGAAAAGCGTAATTTCTCTACCATTCACCGAAAGGTTTATACTGGAATTGATTCAAAGTCGTCTCCTGTTAGATCGCGGACTCGTTCACCTGGTCCATGGCCATCTCGTAGGAGAAGATCCCCAGAGGGCCATCCGGAGTTGAACCAAAATAGATCACCGCCTCTATATAGGATGAGAAGGATGAGGTCTCCTGAACGTGCTTCTTATCGTGAGGAGATGGTTCCTAGAAGGCGTGGATCTCCTTCCTTCATTACTCGGAGCCATTCTGATGACATGAGGGATGTAGAATCTGTACCAGAGCATGTTCATCCTACTAGGTCTTTCAATACCAGTAGGAGAAGTCCACCAGCAAGGGTTTTCCAGAGAACTGCAAGGAGAGAAGTTTTAGAGTCGAGGGAGAGGGAAGAAGTGAATATCGAAGAAAGGAGAAAGTTCATTGAGAGACGTGGAGGTCTTAATAATTCATTTCGGCCAAGTTACAGTGGAGATGGTGATAACTTTCATTTTCATCCGAATGAAGGTTCAAGGGCCTACAGATTCTGTCCGGATGGGGATACAGAGTTTGCTGAAAGAAGTAACATGAGGGAAAGGGAGTTTGATGGACGCATGAAGCATCAACAGACATTAGTGGCACCAAGGCGAGTAAGGGACGTTGAGGAGCAGCAGCAGGATGGAACATACAGATCTGCTGTGCGGGTTTGGCATGAAGACGGATTCAATGATGCCTCTGGTCAGAAAAGGCGAAGATTTTAACTTGTTGCCAGAGTTTCAACGCATGAAACAGTATCATTTGGTGCAAATGTGCAATTGATATATCTAAATGCTTGCCATGCACCCTTTGGATTTGACAGCTGTACAGCTCGAAGTTCGTGTATTTGCTGGACTGTTTCAAGATTGAACCTGAGGCTGGACTTATGGGCCTTGAAATTGTCTCCATATTGGCAGCAGAAGTACAGGAGTTGTGCTGCACTGCCATTGCGAACAAGGAACATGTTCTTCCCAATAAAGTGATTCTTCAGAGAGACAATGAAGAAGATGTATATAGCTCTGTTTGTTCTGGACTAGGTTAAAGGGGCTGCTATGTGTCTGGCCTAAATCGTTTGATGCAACAGCATTAAAGATCGATTGTAGCCTGAGGTTGGACTAGTCAGGGTCCCTGTCTGTGTTTAGATAATCCGGTCCTTCCTATATTATAAATGGCAAATTCAGTTGTACAATGCTCATAGCTTGCTGATTTCTGTGGTAAATCATTGGCTTTTATCGATAGCTTTTAAGAACTCTTCTACAGGAAATGGTCATGTGGCATTGCTGCTGACGACGGACTTGATATTTTGGGGCTGGTTATTGGTCGATGACTTTAATTGCTAACAGCCTGTTGCATTTGTTGACTGAATAGTAAAAACTTGTTACTTAATCAGATCCATCTTTCATCAGGGGCTTGAAAGGTGAGTTCTGCCAGATCCATATTTCATCAGGGGCTTGAAAGGTGAGTTCTGCCAGTTGCACGCAATACCAGTTCTGGAGAATTCCATGGTGATATGCCAGCTCCCTTGCGATACTACGAAAATTTTGTAGTTCCATTCTCCTTTGTAGATTGGACATGAAGCAGAGGTGACCTTTTGTGTCCATCCTGTTTTTTCTCCAAATCTTTCATCATGGTAACCTTATGATATGTACCTTTCTTGGCTATCATGATTACCGGTATGAGGTGCACATGAAAATGAAGTTCTCTGGTGGGATTTTTTAAAAAGTGAGCAATTATGGACTAGCTATTGAAAATCTGTTGATTGCGTGATGACTCTGAATAGCTGATGTCCTTTTTAGTTGAATTGCCATCTATAGTTGGGTCTGGTTTGATTGATTTTAACTCCAAGCCAAGATGCTTTTCTGCTGCAAGAATTGCTCTGAGACTTTTTCTGTAGAAATGGGTTTACACTAGTTTGTGTAAGGCTGTAAGCTGAGTCTGCTGAAAGCACTCATAAGTGGTTATTTTGACATGTGTGCTCTACATGTTTCTGTTCATCAAGTTGAACGAGCATCGTCTGATGTAATTTAGCAATGTGATCATATTAGATGCAAAATGTGGTTGCATCATATCTGTTCATTGCCATTATATACTAGGTTAAGTTTTCAGATGAAATTCACTTCCTCTTGTCTTGGTGCAAATCCTTGGATAGTTCCTCCCAGGAATTATTACTGCAGGTATTGTGTATTTGAGAGGAGACATGGACACGTTCGTTCTTCATCGGGAATTTGGTTTTCTTCCTGTAAAACCCTGTTCTTGTTCTTGTAATCTTGTTTATTGCTACTTACACCAAATACATTTGCTGTATATCAATCAATCTTCAGGGAAAGTGCGATGCTGGTAAGTGCATCTACACGGCCCAAGTGAGTAGCACACGAGGTTCCTAGTCTAGTGTTTGTGTCGGGTGAATGGACCAACTTCGAAGTAGCACATTGCGCAGTGTAAGCTATTGAAGCTGGAGCCTGAACGAGCATATAGAATACTAGCATAGGTTGGTACAGTACACAGTACACTGGTCAGTTTGTGTTTCCATGTATCTGTAGTTTACAATCAATTCAACTAGAATAGACGAGACCAATGTTTGGAAATCTATGTATTACAAAAACGGATGTCGATCAAACTTTCTGATGGCTACAGGAACGGGCCAGAGTCCAATCCCGAACTCACCGTATACACGAACAAGAAAAGGCTGGCCGGTTTTTACAAGCTTACTGGTTAAGGTTCTTAAGAAAATTGTGTTCATACTACGCGTACCTTAGAATAGAATATCCAATTATTCCATCCAACAAATCACATCCATATCAAAGATGCGTTGTAGTTATTTGTATATTGTGTACAACGTAAAAACAAACATTGTACAAAATATCAATAAAGTCATTAAAACATGAATAGATTGATATGTTATATACTCCAATCAGAATCTTAAAGTTTGTAATAGATTTTATTTTTATTTTAAAATATCAATATTATAATCGTATTATATGAATTCAAATAATACATCATTCATATATCTGTTTTTCGAGTCGAGCCTTACCGAGGGTTCGGCTCTATAAGCTTTTTCGAGCTGAGTTCGAGCTCGATTTTATACTCGTTTCAGTATCGAGTCAGTTCGGCTCGACTCAGTAAAATTTGTTAAGGGTAATTATTTTAATAAATTATAATTTCTTATACATATTTTTAATATTTTCATAGATAAAGCTTGTATATTTTCGAGCTCGAGCTCAAGCTCGAATTCGTTTTTTTTATTTATTTTATTAATGTCGGTTCGGCTCGATTGAATTCAACCTCGAGTATTAAAATACTCGACTCAACTCGGTTCGGAAAACAACGTACAGTTACAACTAATCAATCTAATCTATCGTGAGTACTATATACTTAAAGATATATCCGTTCTCACAGGAATTGACTTCACCTCACTATCTCAGTCATTTCACTAACATAAAAATGCCAATTGCCATTTCAATAATGTAGACTGTTAACTTAACCGCGTTACTTACAATCTTAGTACAGTTTATAGTTAGTTTAACTTGCTTTGTGTTGAAAATTTCACCAACAAGAATTGCCATTTCAATAATGTAAAACAGTTGACTAGACCGCGTTAGTTGAAACTTGCAATCTTGGTACAATCCACAATCAGTTTAACTTGCTTAATTTCATAATGTACTCGCTGAAAAGTTTGAACTCCAAGTTCATTTTGTCCCAGTAAAATTAAAAATCGAGACATTTCAGTATCTCTAACCTCAAATATTCAGAAAACAAATATACAGTGTGACCAAAAGAAAAGCAAACATGTCTTTACTAGGACTCGTTCTTCTGCCAAAACATCGAATTATATGAGACAGGGTAGGTAAGATCAGCAGTCCACCAAAACATCATGTAAAATGATTATACATGTAGCAAGACATTACCCATGTAATGAATGCAATGCACAAGAAGGTGGAGAAATTGAAAGAGAAGAGAAAAAGGAACTTAATTATTAATTTATTATCCTAACCTAACAACAAAAGATGGCGGGAAGGACTGAAAATGAGCCAAAGTCTACATTATTTATTAATAAACTAAGCACAAAGTATAATTCAATTTCACAATATATCGAATCAATCGTCGTTGTTTTGGTTCCATCTAACACTCCTTATTTTTCTCTGATTTGCTTTTCCCAAAAGTCTTCTCTTCTTTCTCTGTTCCCATTTCCACAACCAATTTTCACCTCTTCCTCTCAAAACTTTCAATCCACACACTACCTGGTTGTTGATTGTGTCAATCGCTATTCTACATTACCTCGAATCGAACAGATACGATCATCATTAGGTTACACAAATGGGGAGTTACAATTATTACAAAATGTTCGGGTGTTTCAACAGAAAGTTTAAGATCAGCGAGTCGGAGCCTCCACCGGACGTTAGGGTGCTGTTCGACCATTACGCCGATAAGGCTGAGCACATGTCCGCGGATCAGCTTCTGAGGTTCCTGGTGGAGCACCAGGGTGAGGCGGATTGCACGGTGGATGACGCGGAGGCGATCGTCCAGCACGTGTCTCACCGGAGGCATCACTCGGTTAAGCGGACAGGGATCACTCTCGAGGACTTTTTCTATTTTCTCTTCCAGGATGATGTTAATGGACCTATTGTGTCTCAGGTTTGTACTGTTTCATGTGTTTTTTGTCTATGTAGATGCACTTGTGATTTATCGTGTTAGTATATCTTAGCATGTTTTGTTGAAAATTGAATGTGTGTTGAAGAAATAGTGAGAAGTTCTAAGCAATAGTTGGTCGATTTAATCATGAGTAACGATGGCATTGTCATGGTGATTTATCATGTTACTTTATCTTAGCATGTTTCGTCTCGATTGAATGTATGTTGAAGAAACAGTGAAAAATTCTAAGCAATAGTTGCTACTCTTAGTCGATTTAATTATGATTAACATATGGAGACTGAGCAATGAGATTATCACGGCGATTTATTATGTTATACTTGGCATGTTTTGGCTCGATTGAATGTATGTTGAAGAAACAGTGAAAGGTCTGAAGCACTAGATACTATTCTTGCTCAATTTAATTACAAGTAACATACGGAGAGTGGGTGAGGCCGTGAGGGTTGAGGGGGCTATAGTTTGACATGAGAATTTTCTTTTGGTTGTAAGTGATTGGAATTGATTCTGAGGCTTCAACTGAATAAGTACAATTATGTTGGTTTTCAGGAATTATATCACCTGCTTCAAGCTTGTGTGTATAAATGTGCTCACATGTTTCAAACCAGTGAGCGTGTTACTAGGGATGTATGTGATTAAATATTCGTTACACATGAAAACAGCATGATGAGATTATAAATTACATGTTCTGGTTGCGTGTTACTGGGTTTGAATTTGAGTGCTACTATTTGGTTCAACTGGATCCTGTAAGAGTTTGATATGTGTTAATAAACATTGCAAACTTTTGGATTTACTCTTGCAGTTTGTTTCCAGGTACACCATGATATGACGGCTCCATTGCAAGATTATTTCATATATACAGGGCACAATTCGTACTTAACCGGGAATCAGTTGAGCAGTGATTGTAGTGAAATTCCTATTATAAGAGCCCTGGAAAACGGTGTTAGAGGAATAGAACTTGATCTATGGCCTAATTCTGGGAAATATGACATCCACGTACTTCATGGAAGGTATGGTAAGCTCCTATTTAATATTCTTTCTTTCCCATTTTGCTCCATTGCTGTGAAAGTACCCACTATCTCATAAAAGTTGTATGAATTTTCATGAACTTACATGTATCAGATGTATGAATTGTAATAAACTTACAGGACCCTAACGACTCCAGTACCACTTGTCAAATGCTTCAAGTCCATTAAGGAGCATGCTTTTGTTAAATCTCCATACCCTGTCATAATTACTTTAGAAGATCACCTTACACCAGACCTACAAGCTAAAGTGGCAGAGGTAGGACTGGGATTTTAATCTGCTCTCACGTAATAATGCCAAAACTTTCATTCGTTGATTTCCTTCTGCTTTGAAAATTGTTTGCAGATGGTTACACAAATTTTTGGTGATATGTTGTATTGCCCAGAGTCAGGACATTTGGAAGAGTTTCCTTCACCTGAGGCCTTAAAGCATAAAATCATACTCTCGACGAAACCACCCAAAGAGTACTTAGGATCTAGCAGTAACAACAATGGGGAAACTCCCTCACCAATTGGAAAAGATTCATCCGATGACGAACCATTAGCACAGGATAAATCAGATCCAGTAGAAGAGGGACCTCCAATTTATGACAAGGTATGATGTGAAACTTGTTTATTTGACTTTTGATTCTAGAGATTTGCACTGGGCTTTGTCTTTCAACATTCACTGTGACTCATTGGATTCCTTCATTGGGTCCAACATGTGTATACATACTTGTGGCAACGGTTCTCAGGCAGTCAGGCCTGAGCTCTGAAACCATGTTACTTGTGGGCACCTTCATCCTCTTAGAAGTCCTGGCTAAATGTCAAATGGAGAGAGGATTATGTAATGAGTTCTTGATCGTCGCTTAAGCCCATGTTAGATTTATTGTTGTCCAACAATGCTAATATATTAATTTTTTGTTCTTGAGCCCAGAGTGATAGTGACCAAGAATACGAAGACATTGATATCTTTAAACCAAAGCCAGTCAATGCTGCACCAGAATATAAACGTCTTGTTGCCATTCCTGCTGGTGCGAAGGGCTTGAGGCATGCACTTAAAGTCAAGACTGATGTAGTGCATTTGGGATTAGACGATGATATGGATGGTGAAACATCATCAACATTTGGAAAGGATTCATCTGATGAAGAAGTATCCGTGAGAGGGAAATCGGATTCAGCTGATCCTGAAGCTGGCAACAAGGTAAGAGTATGAAGCTATATGTTCTTTATTGACAATCGACACAATCATGATAAGGTGCTGAAGTTTGTGAACGTATTCCCTATTCTTTCTTGTTTATAATTTATACTTGTTTCGTTTAGGCTCTGGGGGATTTTTTTTCTGGAATCCTGAGTGACAGTGATGAAGAAGATGAAGATAGTGATAACTCCAAGCCTAAATCTGGCATCCTAGCTGCACCACATTATAAGCGTCTCATTGCCATTCATGCTGGGAATGCAAAGAAGACAGGGATCAGACATTCATTAAGAACCAAGATTGACAAAGCAAATCGACTAAGTTTGAGCGAACAAGAGATGGAAAAGGCAGCATCATTATATACGACCGATGTTGTGAGGTAGGCTGTGGTCTTATACTTGGGTGTTTTCTGGCACTATCCCTCATGACTTTTAGATTCTGTGTTTGGTGTGTACTTTGATTCTTAAAATATTCAAATTTGCTTGATAATGTTGTAGTGGTAGGGTAGGGAAACTTCACTTTTCTTTTTCTTCCCATACAAGCTAAAGAGAAAATGGCTCAATGTTTCTTATTGGAACGTGTTACCTATGCTTTACACTGCTCCTCTGTAGGTTCACTCAGAAAAATATATTGAGGGTTTTTCCTAAGGGAACACGAGTAACTTCATCAAACTTTAGACCGATTACCGGGTGGATGCATGGTGCCCAGATGGTTGCTTTCAATATGCAGGTTAATTTCTTAACCATAGGGTGCTTGGTAGATATAAGATTTTAAAACCAATTCACTTTACAGTTTTGGTAGTTTTTATCTGATCTAATTTTCTTAAGGTTGCCAGTCTGGTTGAATATACAACTTATTTCGTGGTTCTGAGATAGATAATAATGTCAATGGGGCGATTCCCAAAAGGCTCCATTGATCTCAAATTTACTCAACTCTCTGCATCATGAAGAAACTGAATGTGAACCATTTATATATTAATGTTTTTTCTACCAAAATATGATGTTTCAGAACAAGAAATATCATCATACATTTTCAATTCAATTTTGTTCACTAGCAGGTTAAATGCATTTGTGTTATGCTATTTCTTGCCGAGTTCATAACTATACTGATTTGCAGGGATATGGAAAATCTCTTTGGATGATGCATGGATTATTTAGATCAAATGGAAGCTGTGGTTATGTGAAGAAGCCTGATCTGCTAAGAAAGAGAGGTCCAAATGGCGAGGTGTTTGATCCCAAATTACCAATGCCTGTGAGGCAAAAATTAAAGGTGAGAAAATTGCCTGTGTGGGGAATGTAATTCCTCTTTTGAACGGATATTCATGAGTTGTTCTATATGTCAGGTGACTGTCTACATGGGAGACGGATGGCGTTTAGATTTCAGCCACACACATTTTGATGCATATTCACCACCTGACTTCTATACAGCGGTTAGCTTAGAGTAACTTGAACTACTTTCATTTCAATATATGGCAAGGGTAGCCTTATGCATCTATTTTTTCAAAAGAAAATATCAAATTGAAACCTCTCAATCTAATTATAAGCCTTAGTGTTCGGGGGAATTACTGACAAAATGGAGAAAGCTGCAAAAGTATCACATCCAAAATTTAAGTTTTCAAGTGAGAGAAGCTCAAACCAGAAATCTTTAACTGTTAAAATACATTTTGCAAATCATGCTGCTAACAATCAATCTTTTGCAGGTTTATATAGTCGGTGTGCCTGCAGATGCAGCCAAGAGGAAAACTAGGATAATAGGAGACGATTGGACACCTTATTGGGATGAAGAGTTTACATTCCCACTAAGAGTTCCAGAGTTAGCTTTACTAAGGATAGAAGTACGAGAACACGATATATCAGAAAAGGATGATTTTGGTGGTCAAACGTGTTTGCCCGTATCTGAGTTGAGACCAGGGATACGATCAGTTCCCCTGTATGACAAGAAGGGCCAGAAATTTAAATCTGTTAGGCTTCTTATGCGGTTTCAGTTTGAATGACATCCATTTTTCCATATTTTTTTTGGTGTGCTTGCGTCCACAGTCCGCTTGTGGTTCTTGTGAGATTAACTGGTGAAGTTAAATAGGTCAGGTTCTTTGTATAGTAATTCTTGCAGTTATATGAAACCACATAGAAAATACTGGAATATGACTTAGTTTTATCATCTTTATCAATTTTGATGTGTTGTTTATAATGTTATATACTTTAAGCCATCCCTTCGACATGAACAAATTTATCATTACTACGGTCTACATATCTAATCACCATTCTTTACGGAGAATATTCACCCATAAGCATGAGAGCTTGTAATTCAACAATAAAACACTTTTTTTTTCCTAAAATACTCAACAAACACTTTGACCACCTAAATATTTACTCAACTCAATAATTTAATTCTATAGCAATCAACCATTAACTGTCCTAAAAGTTGGCATATGGAAATTAATTAATATTATGGAATAAGAAGAAGGTTCCTCCCCTTAATAAATCACGTCTCTTAATTTCATTCCATAATTATCCAGTCTCTTAATTTCTATCCATAATTATATCCAGTGGAATTCTTCAGTATGACTAGTATATATATGCTCACTGTGATCACTAAACCCTCATTAGATTCGTATTACATGTTCCTGTCACCGAAATCCATCAAAATGACAGGAACAGAAAGCGTCGAGCAGACAAGAATGCTGCTCATAATGATGATTCAGATCCTGACTTACTCTTAACAAGAAACAATAATTCCCAACCAACTGGAAACTCGTGTAGTGCAGGAAGGATGACTAGAGGAGGTTTTTTAGATGATCATAGTGGTCGCTTGAGTAAAGAGATGGATACAAAATTGCAATATTCAGGATGTCATGACAACCCTCAACCAAACCGAAGACCCGCTACTCAGTTGTTGAAGAAGCAGGGGGCAGATGAAGATGTACTTGAAGTTTATATGCAACCTTCCTATGTTTATCCGACTTGTTTTGTGTGTATGTCGAGAAGATGGGCACTGGAGCATATTGTTAAATCACAAGATTTGTTGTTTCACAAAGATGGAAAGACATGGGAAGTTGTATTTTACATCAGGAATCATACAGCTGGAATAGGGAAAGCGGGTTGGAAGGCTTTCTTGAATGAGAACAGCGTGGGAGAGGGAGATCGGTGCTATATCAGCGTAGTTCCAGGTTCGCGAGATCCTATTACTTTGGATGTTCGCATTGTTCGTGCAGATGGTGTTAAGAATGAAGAAAAGTGCTAATTATGCAGGTTGCCAATTCGTGCAGATGGTGTTAAGAATGAAGAAAAGTGCTAATTATGCAGGTTGCCAACATGAAACTCAAAACCCTACTCATGTGAACTTAAAAGCGATATTATAGGTACCTCCCCCGGACAAAGGAAATAATTCACAAATAATTTTCGTGCATTTCAGTTTCCACAATTTCCTTTTATCATAATCGTAACAAGTCAGATTAGTCACGGTTGTAACCAGTCAGTTGCTAAACAGTTACGGTTAAAAACAAACATTAATAGTTATTAATAACTTTGCTAAATAATCTATGACATTTTGTATAAGTCCATATTGCAAGAGTAGGAGAGTCCCGAAATGTATTTTTTGTTTTGACAGCATCAGTAATATATTAGAAATTATTAATTTTTTCTCCATTTGGATTATGATGTTTTTTTTTGGATTGACGACCAAATGGCGCCAAATATGATAAAGTTTAAAAGTTGGCATCTATTCTTTCTTTCTTGTCATTCTTCCTCTCCAAATCAAACCAGAATCGAATAAAGCTTGAAAACCTTACTTTAATCCCAATCCCACGAGTAATTCATGTATAATCAATCATGTCCTCTTAGCTTTTCAATTTCAATATACTATCAATTCCCCTTTTCCGTAATGGGAATCGCATTTGCTTTGGATTTCCCAATTTTTTATACAACTCTATCGAATTTCCCCAAAACTATATACCAAAATGACTCGATTCCCTCTCAATCTGGTTCACCTCCATGTCCAAGCAAACGTACAGAGTCTGCCTTTGCTTCCGGCGGCGATTCCGCCTTGCTGCCGCGGAGCCGCCGGCGGATGTGAGGTCGATTTTCAGCCGGTATTCGGAGAACGGTGTGATGAGCTCCGATCTGCTCCGGAGGTTCCTGGATGAGGTTCAGGGGGAAGGCGGTGTTACGGCGGAGCAGGTGCAGGGGATTATGGATGGTCATGAGATGAAACATTTGCACAACTTTTTTCATCGGAGAGGACTCACGCTAGAGGCGTTTTTTAAGTGGTTGTTTGCCAGTGCTAATTCGCCTCTTGATTATAAGATTGGGGTATATTTTGAGCTTTCTGAATTTCGAAATAGATTGGTTTTGGTGCTGCGTTTGTGAATACATGAGATGAGATGTTTTCATGTCCAGTTATTATTATACCTTAGATTAAGCATAAGCTGATTCATTGACAGTGTATGTTGCGAATTAGCTCCGTGCCTCGATTTTGTTTAATTTTGAGTGAGTTTGACTGCTATATTTACCTGTTTGTTTTATTTTAGTATTTGGTAATATAAAGGTGGTGCACAAGAATGTCTTAATGTCTATATGAATATGCACTACACACTTTGGTTTGCTATAGGGTGACATAAATCTACAGGGAAAATCCTGCTTATCTTGGTAGGGGAAGGAATCGTGTGCTTTTGCTTAGGTGTCTTATGGTTTTTTTTGCAATGTAAGCTACCAAGTAAAATAGAGTTGAGTGGTGTAGAGGGTGTCTTCTTCAAATGCCAATAATACCAGTCTAAAACGAATGTAAAATGCAAACTTATGGTAGAGTTGAGCAATGTGTCAATCAAATAACAGGTTCCGAAGTAAAGGATACATAGAAAGAAGATATTGGGTTTGTGGTATATGTGCTAGTGGCAAGTAACTTGCTTTGCTGGTTAAGCATCATAAGTCATAACATTTCTCTGTGTGTTCTTGTCTGGTGTATTTGGTACTCGGGCTTCGTAAAGTAGCAAGTTATAAACATATTGACTTATTTGTTTTTTGCGCTTCAGGTTCACCATGATATGACTGCTCCATTGTCACATTATTTTATATGTACAAGCCACAATACCTACCTAACAGGGAATCAGTTGAGCAGTGACAGCAGTGAAATTCCTATCATACGTGCACTGCAAGCAGGTGTAAGAGGAATCGAACTGGATATGTGGCCCAATTCTTCGAAAGATAATGTGGACATCAAACATGGAAGGTATGAATATAATAGGCCAATGCTCCAGATTATTTTGTTCATCTTCAGTTCTACTGCACATCAACTAAAACCCTTAATCTACTATGTGCTTTGCTATTACAATATACAGTATTCCTTATGAAATCTTTTGTATGTGCTAATATTGAATATATTTCTGATTTACTTCTCAAAGGCATCAATGCATGCTTGCAAGATTACTGATCACTGTTGATATCTCTTGCATAAAAGTAACTACAAGATTACTGATCACTGTTGATCATTTGTTGTAGAAAGTCTGTATTTCATATTTCATGTCTCTGTATGCGAACTCGTTGTCCAAATTTCTTATGAGTTAAACATGTCTTTCTGTAGGACTCTCACTACGCCTGTGGAGCTCATTAAATGTTTGAGGTCAATTAAGGAGCATGCATTTACCGCATCTGAGTATCCAGTAATAATAACACTTGAAGATCATCTTACTGCTGATCTTCAAGCTCTAGCTGCTGAGGTATACATACACCTTTTAATCTTCTATTACAAATAAATTAAATAAACTGACAACTTCATAATTCGTGTCATTCTAGATGATAACTCAAACATTCGGAGACATACTGTATTCCCCTGGTCCTGAGCTTATATCAGAGTTCCCCTCCCCGGAATCGCTGAAAAGGCGAATTATTATATCAACTAAACCACCCGTTGAGACCAGAAAGGTTGAAGTTCAAGAAAGCAACTCAGAGAAGATAGAGAGTTCAACTGAAGATGAAGCTGGCAGGAGAGAAACTAAACTGGCTGTTGAGACTAAAAAGCTTGAAGTCCGACTAAGCAGCTCAGAGAAGATTGCAATTTCGTTTGAAAATGAAGCTTGGAGGAGTGACACTGGGCATTATAAACAATCTACTGATTCTGATAAGGTGCATTGTTAATAGCAGCTAGGCTATTTGTTCTCTTGTTTTGCTTACTTTTTGTGTTTTTTTGAGTGCCTGTTTTGCTTACTTGAGGACGTATACTTTAGGATGATGACTTGGAGGAGCAGAATGACAGTGACAAAGAGAATGATGAGGAAGAAAAGTTACAGCAGCAAGTGTCATTAGAATACAGGAATTTGATTGCTATTCCAGCTGGGAAGGCAAAGGGGAAGTTGCATGATTGGCTGAGAGTCGATTCTATTAGTGGAAAACGCCTTAGCTTAAGTGAGATAGTCTTTGGAAAAGCCATACCAGAGTATGGAAAAGAAATTATCAGGTATAACCTACCATACATGAATGTTCTTATCTCATTTTTACCTTGTAAAGAATCCTTATGCAAATACTAAGACATCATAATTTTTCATAGATTTACTCAGCAGAATCTATTGAGAGTATACCCTAAAGCGATACGGGTTGATTCCTCCAATTTTAATCCGTTAAGTGCATGGATGCATGGAGCCCAGATGGTTGCATTAAACATGCAGGTTAGTAATTAATGATTTTTCATCAAAAGGATTATTGATTGTTTCTGTGAAGCAATAAGAAGGTAGATCTCTAAAGTGACTTTGAGTTGAAGATGAGTTGTGGACTAAATTACAGATACATGCTATATATTTTTTAACAGGGTTATGGGAAATCACTTTGGTTGATGCATGGAATGTTCAGGGCTAATGGTGGTTGTGGATATGTTAAAAAGCCGGATTTTCTATTGAAGTTTGGTCCGGATAGTGAGCTCGTTGAACCTGGAGTCATTTTACCGGTCAAGACTACTTTAAAGGTAAGTTAAGTTCTGGAAAGACTCATGCTAATAAGGAAGATACTTGATGTTCACAATTTGCTAAACTACTTGCATTTGAATAGGTCACTATATATATGGGCGAGGGATGGTATTATGATTTCTCGCATACACATTTCGATAGCTATTCTCCCCCAGATTTATATGCAAGGGTAAGTTTATCATGCTTTTGGCATTTGACATTCTTTCCATGAGATGTATTCTAAATTCTGTTTGTTCTGGTTAATGGTAGTCTTTATCAATAACTACTATTGCTATTCTTAATGATCATATACACCTATTTGCAGGTAGGAATTGCTGGAGTCACTGCCGATAAAACAAAGAAGAAAACAAAGACTGCGGAAGACAGTTGGATTCCTACATGGGATGAGGTGTTCGAATTCCCTTTAACAACTCCCGAACTGGCTCTGCTTCGGATTGAAGTCCGTGAGGATGACCCATCAGGAAAAGGTAAACTTGCAGGCCAAACATGCCTGCCAGTTTGGGAGCTCCGGAAAGGTATCCGAGCAGTTTCACTTTGTAATCGCAAGGGGGTAAAGTACAAGTGCGTGAAGCTTCTCATGAGATTTGAATTTGTTTGACACTTAACAGTAGATTCGTCATATGAGTTACAAGTTACAGTCCAGGTTTTCGTCTTTGGTGATGGTTGCGCGAGTGTTTCTTTGTCGATATAGTAGTCTTGGTCAAACAGCAGAATATATTAGTAGTAACATGTATAGGGCAATCTGCTGTTGTGTGACTTGCACTAGAAATTTGCTAGACATCATTGTTATCACTTATTTAAGCAACAAATTAATATTGCTAGAGGTTCATTTCTGTGACTGACTGACTGTAGGCTGTTTGATTGGTCATGGTATGATGAAATCCTTTTTTTTTTGTTTTTTGATGAAGTTGATACCTTATCTAACATTTAACGCAATAATTCGAGGCTTTCTTCTTTGATGGTAGAGTATGTCAGAGTGATTACTCCATATCCATACGCTATTAAAATCTACGACCAACGGTTGAACCAAGTTGGATACAAAACTAAGGTTTTGTCCATAACTGGTTCATTAAATTGAACAAGTTGGAACATGGTGCTCAAGTCTGGGCTACTCTGCAGAAGCAGAGTGCCAGTGTGTAAATGGATAAAGAAAACTTTTGTGATTGTTCACTTGTTTTCACACTCATAAATTCTGGTTCATTTCTTCTTGTCCTACACTAGAAGTCTGCAACTAAATGAATTCAATGACATTATTTTTTATTGCTGCATCATCTTACTACGTGATCTTTGCATTTTCGTTTTAATTTCTTTGTACACGTTAAACAATTTAACGACTCTGAAAGTTAGTTGAGTGTGAACAAGAAGAAAAATAATGTACCGTGTGAAGAGACACGGGATCCAACAAAACTAGCATTATTTAATACTTGAGTACATTATATTATAGAACGAACGAGGACAGCAACAAGATGTTTACACTTAGTATTTAGAAAAACAACACTCTAAATCACCGTAATGACCTTTGTCACTAACCTTTAGTGTCTGCATACCCAGTTTCTAATATATTTTTAACTGAGTTGTGAAAAATCACATTTGAAACATATTTAAAAATTTTGATTTGGAGAAAAAGTGGATATTTTAACGAACTATACTAAAATGAACGATCTTAGTAGAGAACATGTACCTTTAGCTCATAATAATATTCTATAAATGTTATTTTGCTTGAAAAAATTGGAGGGGTAAAACTGTAAGCTCATAGAAAAACTGTAAAGAAACCAAGAAAATCAGATGGGCTGGACATGGTAGTTTCGTACCTGTCTGAAAAGGTATTACTTAGTATAATAGTCTATCACCATCATCATAATATAATGCCCTTTGGATTGAAACTCATGCTCTGAAATCAAATCCATTTTCATTCTCATGAAGCAAATGTGTTTCTCCTTTGGCCGGAGATTCCACCTCGACGCGCCTGATCATCAGGGTCCGGCAGGTGTGAACTCACTGTTCGATCACTACTCAGAGAATGGCCTGATGACTGCCCATCATTTTCGCCAATTCCTGGCGGAGGTTCAGGGAGAAGAAGAAGACAATGCTGAGAGACATGTTCATATGTTCCATGGAAGAGGCCTGACTCTAGAGGCTTTTTTCGACTACTTGCTTCTTGATGCTAATTCACCTCTTGATCACAAACTCAAGGTAAGCTTTACTTGAAGTTCTAAAAACCTGTTACTTTCTTACACAGTTGGAAAAATCATGTCTGTAGATTGACATTTTGAGTGTCTTGATTCAGATTCACCATGATATGACTGCTCCGTTATCGCACTACTTCATATACACCAGCCACAACACCTACTTAACTGGAAATCAACTGAGTAGCGATAGCAGCGATATACCTATCATACGTGCACTTTGTGGAGGTGTGCGAGGAATCGAACTGGATCTTTGGCCTAATTCTGCCAAGGACAATGTCATAGTTCTACATGGATGGTAAAGAGACAATGTAGATGATTGTTAGATTGTTCCTAGTCATTGATCAAGGCCCTTTGTTATATATTCTTATTAGTTAAAATGTGTCTATCTTCGTGCAGGACTCTTACGGCGCCTGTGGAGCTCATCAAATGTTTGAGGTCAATTAAGAAGCATGCATTTGTAGTATCTGAGTATCCGGTAGTTATCACACTTGAAGATCATCTCACTCCTCATCTTCGAACTCTGGTTGCTGAGGTATGTATGCAGTATGCTTCTAATAGATGTTAGACTACTAATGTTGTTGCTGCTACTGCTGCAATTATTAATGAACGGGTTCAAATTGGATGATTTTAGATGATCACACAAACATTTGGAGACATGTTGTATTGTTCAACTGGAGCGGAACTCATGAGAGAATTTCCCTCCCCCGAATCCCTTAAAAGACGGATCGTTATATCAACGAAGCCTCCCAAAGTGAAATTAAAAGAAGGCAACTCAGAGAAGATACATCCTAAAAGTGAATGCAGAACTTGGAGAAGAGAAATTAGACATGATTTGAAACAAAACTGTGATAAGGTGCGTTAATATGAGTGTATGATGCTGAATCAGGTCATCGATTTCTCTAACATTCTGTTATATCCTCTATGCAAAACAATACACTCATTCTTGTCTACATTGTCTGCCAGGACAATAATACGGTTTGTGAGGGAAGTAAGGATGAAAATCAGAAGTTACAGCAGAGAGTGGCGTCAGACTACAGGGCTATAATTGCCATTCTTGCAGGGAACGGGAGGAGAAAGTTGCAAGATTGGCTGCAAGAGGATTCTGACAGTGTGAAACGCCTTAGCTTAAGTGAGCAAGTGTTTGAAAAGGTCATCACAGGATACGGAAAAGATATTCTCTGGTTCACTGGACAGAACCTGTTGAGAGTGTATCCAAAAGCGATACGCGTTGATTCATCCAATTTTAACCCTTTAAACGCGTGGATACATGGTGCTCAGATGGTTGCATTGAATATGCAGGTTTGTCAGTAATAATTTTGGCCTAAAAGAAACGATTAAAATTTGATGCAGATTGCTGACATATATGAATGTATCAGGGCTATGGGAAATCGCTCTGGTTGATGCACGGAATGTTCAGGGCTAATGGTGGTTGTGGATACGTTAAGAAGCCAGATTTTCTGTTAAAGTCTGTTTCAAACAATATAATCAGTAAGCACCAAAGTCCTGGAGCAGTTGTACCTCTCAAAACTACTCTGAAGGTGAGTTGAATTCGTATAGTGCTCACAACTTTTGGCAATTTACATCTGAATACAATGTTCCATCTCTAAATTACACAGGTGACCGTGTACATGGGCGAAGGATGGTATTCTGATCTCTGTCATACATGTAGCAACAAGTATTCTCCTCCAGATCTGTATGCTAAGGTACCTCAATTGATATTTCGTTGTCTTTATGCAATGTTGAACAGATGTGGATAATTCCGTATATATTTGCAGCTAGGGATTGCTGGAGTTCCCTTTGATCAAATGAAGAAGAAAACTAGGAAAATTTTCAACACGTGGACCCCTACATGGGGTGAGGCGTTCGAGTTCCCTTTAACAACTCCAGAACTTGCCCTGCTGTGGATTGAAGTTCTCAAAGATGATCCGTCAGGGAAAGGCAAGCTTGCGGGTCAAACGTGCCTCCCAGTATGGGAGCTTAGGAAAGGCATCCGAGCAGTTCCGCTTTACAATGAGAAAGGGATGAAGTACAAATCTGTCAAGCTTCTCATGAGATTTGAATTTGTTTGACACTATAATCTTAGTCTTGTAGTTTAACGCGAGCCACAAGCTTCACAACTGACTCATAAACCCAGCAAATAATCTCCAATGTATATAAGGTTTCGTTATAAACTAGCTACAAACGATCACTGTTTTCAGCTGAGAGCCTGAGACAAACATAATGTACATAGTTGTTGTAACTTGTAAGAGACTGGCCTAATTAGGAACTCTAAATGTTACAGGGACTAAAAAGCTAATGTGTGAGAAAGAAAAATTGAGGACCAAAATTGCACTTTCATCAAGTTAGGGACCAATTTGCAATTCTCACGAAATTGTATGTCCCAAATTATTTAAAACTATGCACAATTTATTTATTTATTTAAAACTCTCGATCACCAAATTCATTAGGGTTTAGCTAAACCCTGTAACGCGTCAATTTATTTCTGTGTAGTGAAGCAATGGCAGAAGTTGATTCTAGAGAAAAAGCAATTCCAACTAGGCTTGAGGATTGTATTTGGCTATTAGCTAAAGCATTCTGATTTTCGAAATTATACTCCATCCGCCCCGCTAATGTAGTCCACTTTATTTTCAACATTGTTTGTCGTGTGAGATATCAATGATAACGTATGTATTAATGTTGCAGTAATAGTGAAACAAATTAGCGGGAACGGAGAAGGAAAATCACTTCTTGAGATTTGCATTACTCGGTTTCTGAAATTCTCATGAAAAATACTTTTTGAAAGCGTTTTGTGATTCTTTTCATATGAAATCCAGTTTTACTTTGGAATTGTATGATTAATGTGATTCTTACAACAATATTGATTGGCATTTCGCTTAATATGCACTATTGGTATTACAGGGAAAGACTGAGGCAATTGTGGTGTGTTGGTTTCTTGGACTTGGTTTTCTAGTCACCTGGAACAGTGTGCTAACAATATCTATTACTACTACAAGCTAGTCCCTGTAAGTAGGACTGTCATCTTTGGAGGGTACTGACCTTATGTATTTCTTGTTTATCCGAGAGAGAATCGAACTGAGACTTGCTTGTTATGTTGGCAGGAGTATCATCCTTCGAGGGTACTTACCGTTATTTATTTTTCGTTCGCGCTTGTAGTGAATACAACACTTGTTTACCATGAAGCAAAGCTCAACACGAGGAAACGAAACATATTTGGATATACCGTCTACTTCTTGGTGGTACCCTCAGGCTTTTGTTGGTGTGCTTCTTTCCCTCTCTCTAGTTATTTAATAGCTCCTTTTTTTCTTTTCATTCTTTTAGTTCATGATTCATCGATGGCATTATGGATTATATATTCGTCTTTGCCAGGTGGACATAGCTTCAAGAGGGAAAGGAGGGATTGGAAACTATATAGCCATTTGTGTTATTGTTGCTGCTTTTGGAGTTGCAGATGCTCATGTTCAAGGGGGATTGGTCGGAGATCTTTCTTTCATGTGCCCCGAGTTCATGCAAGTAAGGACCTTTCCTCTGGTTTTCGTGATTTATTATTTAAGAACAAATAATTGCCTAGTTCGCATCTATTGTCGTCACATCATTCATTTATGTGCTTGCAGTCATTTTTTGCTGGTTTTGGCCGCATCAGGAGCTCTGACTGCTGGTTTGAGGCTTATAACAAAAGCAGCTTTTGATAAAACTCATGATGGTCTTCGTGAAGGATTTAGTAAGTCCTCTTCTTATACCTATTAGGTTAATTATGATATAACTTTGATGAATGCTAGAGCAAAAATCTGAACTAATTTACTTCGATGAGTAACGATTTTATCCTTTAATGATCATGCAGTACTGTTTCTTGCCATTTCAACATTCTTCGAGTTCATCTGCATCTTCCTGTATGCATATGTTTTCGCAAAATTGCCTGTTGTGAAGTATTTCAGGAGCAAGGCAGCTATAGAAGGGTCTATGACGGTTTCATCTGATCTAGCTGCTGCTGGAATCCACATAAATGCCACTGATGAAGTAAGAGTTGATAAGCACCCAATGAGTAGATTGGAAATAGTCATATTGCATACATATGGTGGGATTTATCTTAAGATTTCGTAAACATCACAGGCTGGTGAATGCGAGCGGCTAAGCAACAAGGAGTTCTTGTTCTTGTTCCAGAATTGGGACTATGCATTAAACCTCTTCTGCATATACGTAATCACTTTATCGACCATTCCAGGATTCTTGTATGAAAACACTGGCACTCACCACAGGCTCGGCTCATGGTAAGTGAAGGTACCTGTGTTTGCAGAGGCTTTTTAAACCACCTTCTGACAGCTTCTGAAAAGCACCTAGGCAGATTCTTTTACCTTTTGCCTCGCTTCTAGTTATCTTCGCCTCTCGTATTAATTCAAATCTTATGCTCCTCCACAGGTACTCACTTGTTCTTGTTGCGATGTGCAACACATGCGATTTTCTAGCAAGATATATTCCACTTATTGAAGGCATTAGATTGAAATCTCGAAAGGGCATAACAGTTGCAACGTTCTTACGTATTCTTTTGATCCCTTGTTTTTACTACACTGCAAAGTATGCAGGTCAGGGATATATGATAGTTCTGGTTTCATTCCTAGGCCTAACGAACGGTTATCTCACCGTCTGTATAATGAGACAAGCTATACCAGGCTACAAGGTAAGAAAAGTCGTCGAAATTTGTTATAACCACTGTGTTTCGCTTGTAATCTGATGAGTTATGTCCTTTAGGCACCGGAGCGGAACGCATTGGGTAATTTGCTCGCTCTATTTCTTACTAGAGGCATATTTGTGGGCGGTTGTGCGGATTGGCTGTGGCTTATCGGTAACGTGACATTTTGAGTATATGGCGTTCTCCTAGGAGAAACTTAGATCGTATTGTAATATATGCAAATGAGACTATTTGAGGAAAATGTGACATTCCTAGCTAGTTTTGTCATAGATATACATGTAATGATTCTTGGAGATTCTCTAAGTAGATATAGTCGTGACGACTACAATGAATTTAGCATGATCGGAATTGTGTTGATGTACATATAAATGTTACACTGAAATTGACATGACCATATTGTCCGGAGTAGTCTTAACCGATCTAATAATAATATAAAACATATGAATAGTTTGGACTGTGATGTATGAGTTCAAGATGTTTGGATTATACTGATGTAACAAGATAGGGATGAATTGCAAATATGATGTTGGTGAGGATTGGTTGTACTCTTGTACTGAAATTTGATTTGATATTTTCTCCATCAAAGGTAAATTAACATATTGTGTACTCAAGGTCAAAAGGATTCTCGAGACGTGGGAGATGTTTCAAGAATAATACGATGTTGGACGTGTAACAATATGTACCTAGCAAGTCTCGATCCTTTTAAGTCATACTAATAAATCATAATTTGGATGATAAATGATAATAGCCACAAACCAATACATAATATTTATAAATCACTCCCATACCTTAGATTTTTTCTATTAAAAGTTATCTCCTCTTGTAAGGCTCATATTGCTCTCATTTTAGTTTTAAACTATTAAAATCACAATATCGTCACAATTTTCCTTGCACTAATTGTTTTCCTTATAAATTCCACGGTGGTCGTGAAAACCATTTAAAAATCATCAATTATAATTTTAATTTCAAAATATATTTGACATTCTTAAAATTTGGAAAAGCTTCAAATTTTATTGTAGATATTTCGGTATTTTCCATGACATTCTGATAATAATATAAATATTTATGAAGGAAAACGTAATTTTAAAGTAGTTTATGATTCAATATTCATTTCGTCTCGTTAAGGAAAGAAATGGGGTTAAATGCAAAATACCCCCAAAATTGTTGTACATGTGCACAAAACCCCCCCGGTTAACAAATTAGTATCAAACCCTCTTGAGTTATTAAAAAATGTGCGAAACCCCTATGAGTTATTAAATTAGTCCCTGAGTTACAAAAAAAGTGCACGAAACCCCCTGAGTATTAAAATATGTGCATTGATACCCCTCGACCTTTTTTTTCCGACTCACTCATGTTAGGTGCACAATGGATGTTATTTTCGTTTTCCTTACTCCAAATTATATTTTAACTTCATTTTCTTCCGTTTACATGACTAATAATAAATTGGTATATGTTGTTTATATAGTGACAATTTTAATTAGTGTCATTTATGATTATTATTTATATTTTAATAGTTCAAAGTTTTGTCATTTTAATATTTTTAAAAGTTTGGACTATCGAGTCAAACTGCACACCATACAAATTTATTATGTATATTTAGCATTTATGTAAAGGGTATTGCAATGACTTTATAAGAATTTTTTATAAGATTTTGTGCATGTTTTTAATAATTATGATAATTTTATTTACGTTTTACATTGGTTTGGTGTGAGATAATAAAACTAAAAATTTATAGTCGTGCCTAATGAGATTGTACCTTACACTTTAAAAAATGAAGGATGAAAAGTTTCGTGTACATTTTTAATAACGTAAGAAGATTTGGTACTAATTCGTTAACTTATAGGAATTTTATACCATTATTAATAATTAAGGGGTCATTTAACTCCCAAAAAAAACGAGACGTTTTGTTATTTCTGCACAGTTGGGCTCGATTTAGAAACATGGGCACAACTCAAGTAGCCCAAACTAATTGGACCCATAAGCCCATCTCCTACACACCATATCAACCTTTCCAATCAAACAACAAAACCCTAGCTGCTCCTGCATCTTCCTCGCCGAAACGCACAATTCCACAGATCTACCGAAAATCATCTGAAAATGTCTCAAATGAGCAAAAAGCGAAAGGTAAGGTCCATCCATCCACTCCATCTGCAATCTTCAGGTCATGTGTTCATAATTGACGAATTTAAAATGAACTGTAACTGTAGTTTGTCGCCGATGGAGTTTTCTTCGCCGAATTGAACGAAGTTTTGACTCGTGAGCTTGCTGAGGATGGCTACTCCGGTGTTGAGGTCAGAGTTACTCCCATGAGGACTGAGATCATCATCCGAGCCACTCGCACTCAGAACGTTCTCGGTGAGAATTGCTAATTTGATTTTGTTCCATAATGATGTGATCAATTAGGTCTATTGTTTGTGATTGTTGAATTAGGTCCTGTTTAAGTTTTTTTTTGGGTTGATTTTGAAGAGTTATTTTAGTTTGGGATTCAATTGTGGCTTTGTGTTGTGGTAGGTGAGAAGGGAAGAAGGATCAGGGAATTGACCTCTGTGGTGCAGAAGAGGTTCAAGTTCCCCGAGAACAGCGTTGAGCTCTATGCTGAGAAGGTGAACAACAGGGGACTCTGTGCCATTGCTCAGGCCGAGTCACTCCGATACAAGCTCCTTGGTGGCCTTGCTGTTAGGAGGTAATTCCACTTTTTGTCTATTATAATATCATATAATGTGACACTTTACATTAAGTGGCATGCTTATGTTTGATGTTAATTTTATGTCGAATGATGATATGATCTCTGCTGTGATGTTCGTGATCGTATTATGTGTGGAATGTGTTACTTCTTGATAACAAATTTGACAATGTAGCATTCATTACAGATTTGCGAGGCTTAGTTTTGTTTCTTGTATTGAGTGGTGAGACATTGAAGTAGTCTTGTTTCTCCTTTAACTTTGCTCACGAGGTGAATGCCTTGTATTATTAGTGCGCGAATTTTTTTAATCGCATCTTATCATGTCATCCTAAAAGCAATGTTGGTTCGTTTATACCATTGTTTGTGTCGGATGATGACTAGAAAAAGTGTCTCTCTCCATGCCTATATTGTCGTGTTGGCGTCCTGTCCCTCACGTTAACCATGGAAAGTGCACATTGTTAATCACTGTTTCAGAGTAACCATAACCTTATAATTGAAATGATTTTGGATCAGTGTGCAGTATTTAGAAATTAAACACAAAAATTGCTTTATCTGTTGGTAAGTTCCTGCAGTTCTACCAATCTCCAGAGTGCATAGTTGTCCACTAACCTTGTGTATTTCTGTTGAAAATCTTTTCAAAAAAACTTATCTTGGATAACCTTTATCAAATATACCTTCCTGGGATTTCTACACCCTTATCTTATAGGAATATCATTAGGCTTTGTAATTTGTTGGTATTGCTTCTGCATTTTCTTGGCTAGTATGATGATAATATGTCAGCATTTGTGTAAAATGTATATTGATGATGTTCCACAGGGCATGCTATGGTGTCTTGAGATTTGTCATGGAGAGTGGAGCCAAGGGTTGTGAGGTAAGATTGTAGCCCTTTTCCTGGATTCTGATGTTTTATATCTGCATTCCTTCACTACAATAAATTAAAACTGTTGGTATATTTACAGGTGATTGTCAGCGGTAAATTGAGGGCTCAGCGAGCTAAATCCATGAAGTTTAAAGATGGTTATATGATTTCTTCTGGTCAGCCCGTGAAAGAATACATTGATGCTGCTGTTAGACATGTTCTGCTCAGACAGGTTTGTGCTTTTCTATGCTTTTAAGGCTAGCTGCTTCATTGAATTGTATTTTTAGTGATTATTTTTCGTTTAATCTGTGTAGGGAGTTCTTGGAATCAAGGTCAAGATTATGCTTGACTGGGATCCGAAAGGAAAGCAAGGTCCCCCTACTCCTCTACCAGATCTTGTGACAATTCACCCTCCAAAGGAAGAACAAGAGTTCATCACACCTGCCATGCTACCACCAACTGAAGTTGAAATCCAAGCATAGATCATCCGAGTCTGATGGATGTTTGATCAGTCTTTTTATAAACTTGGTGATCTTTTTCACATATGAAGACCAATTTTAAGTTATGAAAGCAGCTGCTACTTTTAGTTTGTATTAATTAAATTTTGCTCTACAGTTTGTCAGAATACCAGGATGCTGTTCTTTGCGTTTTGTTCTTCTGTATCTCTACACTATTGAACCTATTAACGTGCTTATCCAACTCTTGTTTAATGTGATGAGATCATGAGAATGTAGAATTGTAATTATTTGGAATTCCCGATCAACCAATTTATCCTACACCAGTGAGTTGTCTACAATACAAGCTGGTCTTGCACCTGTTAATAATAGTTGTGGTCTTGCAGACCCTTAAGAAATCTGTTATTTTTTTCAGACACCCTTTCACGAGAGTGTCCACTGTGCTGCCTTCTTGTGGACTACCGAAGTATATTAATGATCTTCATTGGTGGTTTGAGAAAATCTTCTTGGGGATTATTGACATTACAATAATAGTAATCAAAGTCAAAGGTCTGAGATCAATCATACGAAACATTGTGACAATGCTTGAACATCAATCTTGCTATAAATGGGATGGTTGAGGTGAAAATAAGCCTCTGAGGTTGCGGGATTACACCTTTGGGAGGACTTCCACCACGGCTCGTTCCATGACCTTTACAACTGGCAAGGACGTTGATGACTCGGGTAGTGGGTCTTGTATTTCAATTATCAAACTGAGGGTAGTAATATAGAGATGTCAATAACTTGGTTATTCTTAATTTTCCTTATTTGTACTAATATATTGATAATTTTCAATCTTATTCTTCTCACTAATTATCAGATATTCAGAATAGTAGGTGGATTCCAACAATCAAAAGTTCACACTAATGGATGGGCTAAAACAAATTTGCACTTCATCATCCACCAGCCTACATATTTTGGTGGCCATAATTATTTTGAAAATTTTCAACCGTTTGACCCTTTTATTGTTGCTTTGGCTTAAATATAGGATTATGTAAGGTTTTACTAGTATTTAATAATTAGCAATTGTTATCCAATCTTTTAGCATTTATAAATACCTGTTAAGAACCAGATTCACAAACAAAAAAATCATCATGTTTTCACAAATGAAAGTATCTGGCCTTGTGTTTCTGTTCCTTTCCTTGTGCTCATTTATACTCCAATGCCATTGCCAATATCCACCAGCACCGAACTGCGATCATCTCGAATGTGTTCCATATCAGGTCATTAATTCGCAGACCGAGTTTGAAATCAGGATTTACAAGAAAGCCTTGTGGGTATCCAGTCCCGCAATCCAGACAGACACATACAGGGCTGCTGCAGGCGAAGGTTTCCATCTGTAAGTAACGTCTTCACTGTACATCGTTCCATTTCAACTCGATGAAACTAAATGCCTGTCGTTCCTGATTACCTTTCTGTCTTTTCTTGACAGGCTGTTTGATTACTTTAGAGGCAATAACACTGGAAATGTGAGAATCAACATGACTGGCCCTGTGCTAATCGACGTCCAGGACAAGAACAACACGGTACATTTCTATGTTCCACAAATCTACCAGGATGGGAAGCTGCCTACGCCTACTGAATCGATAATAAAGACAGATAACCTACCTCAGCACAAATATGCTGCTGCCAGGAGATTTGAAGGCTTCATAAACGACACCACCATTGCTGGAGGCATTGCAGCGTTAAGGAAGGCCCTTCTGGGAACGCCTTATTATGTTGCAGCTGCGCAGAGTCAATTTTCAGTTGCCGGATATAACTCACCCCGTCAAACTGAAAATCGCGTGAATGAAGTTATTCTTTGGTTTGACTTGTTGTAAATGGTTCTTTGGTCTACTTGATCATTATTTTGAACCAGTGAATTTTTGGTATGAATAAAAATAGTATGATTGTTAAATCAAAAAATTCACAATGTCGAAAATAGGACACGTTCAACCTGTTTAATGGCTGAATCACTAACGCTTAAATGTTTCAAGATTATACAATCAAGAGAATCACTAGTCCTTAAATGTTCTTTGCAGTTTTGAAGTGAATCAATCACCAACTCTTAAATTTTGATCCATATAAGCTGTTATATATATGAACGCAACCGAATAAATACAGCAAGACTATCTTTTAAAGTACTCATTTCCCTAAGAGATCTTTCAGCATGATGACAGCTTCAAGAAATGAGTTATTTTCCGCAGTCTTTCTAGTTTTCTGCACCTTTCTATCTCAACATACGGAATGTGCTCAACCGTTTCCGCCTGCTCCTAACAGTGGTCCTAGAGTGTGCTAATTACACTGTCATTTTCACCGATGAAGATTTTGAACTCCGGACTTACAAGGAGGCCTTATGGTTATCTAGCCCCAAACTCGAGCCCACTAATGCTATTACTACTACTACAGAACCTTTCTTGTTGTAAGTTACTCTCTTTAAGTATGTTACACCTTCCAGGTTGGATAAGTTCTGATTTGTGAATATCTTCGTGATAGCATGTTTGATAGCTACTTCAATATGAACGACATTGGAGACGTATTCAAGACAGGTCAGATTCCAATCGATATTGAATCTTCCGGCAGCTATACGGCCCATTTTTACGTGCCACAAAGGTACCAGAACGGCCAGATACCTCCTCTACCTCCCCTAAACCAACTGAAGGTTGAAAAGTTGCCTAAACACAAGTATGCTGCAGTTAAAAGGTTTGATGATGCCATAAATGACGATACCATTCTAGGAGGGGTTTCAGACTTGAAGACGTTCCTCAATAGTACGTTCGTCAGGAACATCCCTCACCCTAAGGCAGATCCTAATGATCAAATTTCAGTTGTTGGGTATAATTTAGCACCTGAAGTTGATAATCGTGTGAGCGAGATCATTATGTGGTACGACTAGTTATACATGAATCTCTCGTAAAAAAGGTTATTGCAACATATAACTTGGTTCAAAATTCTTGAATGTTTATGAACCATAAATATAATAAACATTCTTGGCTATAATTCAAGGCATGTCGAAATATAAACTTTTAAGTTTGCAGGTTATTTTCGAGATTATATAATGTGAAATTTTAAATAATTTAAATATGAAGAAAATTATTACAAAATACCGACAAATGATGGAATAATAATGATGTAAGCTTTGGAATATACCAACGAGAAAAGCTGTCGACATACAATAATCCAAACAGGAACGCGAAGACTCATCACATGACACCTCGTGTCTTCTCCGTGGTAGTTATCTGGCTAGCTGTCTCACCTTGTAGGCCCCACTCCACCTTCTTCAATCCAATTTATCCACATTTTCTCAGTTTTCACTTATTTTATGACTAAATATCTTCCTATTTTTTGTGTAAATTGATTTCGTTATCAGTTCAATTCATTTTTATTATATTTAATTTAATTTAATTATATTTAATTACTTATTATTAGTTTCAGATCAGTTCAGTTCACTTCTAAAAATTACAGTTTATGAGAAGAGATCATAAATATCTAGTTGATAAGAACAGATCATAAATATCTTAAAATACATACAATATTTTACACTTTAAATATTTAGAAGTTGGATAAGTTAAAAACGAAACTCATAGCATCTTCCTTTTTATGTAAGTAAATTTCATTATTTTTGATTAATTAGGCTATACTATTTTTATGAGAAGTCATTAATTTCTGTTAAATCAAAATGTCGTTTTTGTTTGGATGGGTGGTGATGGAGTAAGCATTTCCATTTTCCAACAAACGGAATACCCTGTTAACTGGCAGATTAAACTCTTGTTCATCACTTTAACCCTCTCTCACTTAATGCATCTCCATCCCCCTATCCTATTCCTAACACACTGCTATAAACTATAAACCCCTCTCTCTCTCTCTCTCTCTCTCTCTCTCTCTCTCTCTATTCTTCTCCGATCAGAAATGTCGTCTAAACAGACTTACAGAGTGTGCTTCTGTTTCCGCCGCCGATTCCGCCTCGCCGCATCGGAGGCTCCGGCGGACATCAAGGCGGTGTTCAACACCTACGCCGAAAACGGTGCCATAGGCCTCGATCAGCTCCGCAGGTTCCTGGTGGAGGTTCAGGGTGAGGAGAATGCCACTTTGGAAGATGCGCAAGCGATAATGGATTCGCTCAGTCACCTCAATATCTTCCATCATCGCCGGGGACTTAATCTGGAGGCCTTTTTCAAGTACCTGTTCGCTGATGTTAATCCTCCTATGAATCCTAAGCTTGGGGTAATCAATTTGCAATTCCGTGCTGATTTGGTTTGTTATGCGTTGATTAGCTGCTCAGTGTTAGTGTTTTTTTTTTTTTAAATCTGTGATGATCGGAGCTGATTTGAGGTGTTGATTTGTGAATGTTAGCTACTGTGTTTGAATATTGTAGCTGCTCAGTGATAGTATGTGACTCGTTTGGCATCTGTCTCGTGCAAATTTCGAATGAATTGGACTGTTTGATATGCACTATCAGTTAATGGCATATGCTAACCGATGTGGAGTGTTGTTTTTTATATGTCGTGTGTTGTGGATTTCTGAATTTCGTTTGGTTATTATGGATGTTGTCTAGAATAGATTATGTATGGTTCGAGTTTTTGACTGCTTTTGGAATCATTTTGAATTTAACTTTAGAGAATTCAGAGGTGTAAGTGCAGTGAGGGAATACAGAGTTGCTTTTTTTGGTAATTTGGATGGAAAAATCTAGCCTATATCTGGTTTGACATGGTTTAATTTTCCTTAAAAGCAAGTTAACTGTTATGTGACTGATTTGTAGAGAGAGTTTCCTATGACATCGTATGCGAAGTCAGGGCCACCAAGTCACATTTGGCTTTAATGTGTTTTTTTCAGTTTCACTTGGTGTTTCGTTATTAGTTTCTTTTCCTTTTGTTTGGTTCTATGCTGTGACGTCATGTATCTGGTACATGTGGGGACATGTGAACTTTGGTTGTTGCTAACACCTAACAGAATTGTGCATGCTAAAATGCAGTATAAAACACAGGTCCTTGAGGCACTGGTATATTTATTCTTTCCATTATTTATGTTACGTAACGTCATAGGCTGAGAATGGTAACCTATATCCTTCTTCATTATTTAGTGTTCTTTTTCATTTCAGGTTCACCAAGATATGAATGCCCCACTGTCTCATTACTTCATACACACTGGCCATAATTCTTATTTAACTGGGAATCAGTTGAGCAGTGACTGCAGTGATGTTCCTATCATAAACGCATTGCATAGAGGTGTCAGAGTTATTGAATTGGATATATGGCCGAATTCCACAAAAGATAATGTGAATGTTCTGCATGGAAGGTATGTGCTGATTTTCCTCTAGACACTTGGGATGGTATGGCAATCACATAGTACTAGTATTAACCTTCAAGATTTGCATGCTGCTTAATCACTGACATGCATGTCATAAGTCACTGTAATTTTTAAAGGTGGAGCTTGAGGTTAGTTCTGAAATCTTGTGTTTAGCAATCAGAAGAATGGAAAACAATTTTCCTACTGCTTGATTCTGGCCATGGATCATTTTAGTACCTAGTCTCAATGGTGAACTCATGCGTGCTAAACCAAGTCCTTTGTTCTAGCCGATCCAAGTCCTTCGTTTCATTTCTGCTCTATGGACCCTGCTTTCTTTCTAAGTAATCTCTGTGTTTTTTCCTCAAGGACATTGACCACTCCAGTTGAACTCATAAAATGTTTGAGGTCCATTAAGGAGCATGCCTTTGTTGCATCTGAATATCCTGTTGTAATAACACTTGAAGATCATCTTACTGCTGATCTTCAGGCTAAAGTGGCTGAGGTACGTGTATGGCTGTATGCATCTTGTAAGGGTCATTAGGCGCTGTCATTGCTTCGTAATGACTTTATCTCATCAACAATTCTAGATGATAACTGAAACATTTGGGAACATGCTCTTTTGCCCTGACCAAGCAAGTATGTGCGACTTTCCCTCCCCTGCGTCGTTAAAGAAGAAGGTCATGATATCAACCAAGCCACCAAAAGAGTACTTACATGCCAAAGTAGCTAAAGCCAAAGATGACGGCACTAAGAAAGAAACGAATGTTGAAGAACCTTGGGGAAGAGAAGTTAATAGCTTTAAAAGGAACTATGATTCTAAGGTATGATATTGAATGCTTTTCAAGTTTAATGCCACAATACATCCAGTTCTAAAGCTGCAGTTGCTGTTTGTTCATTTCTTCTAGAATGACGATTTGGACGAGGAAGAAGATGATGATGAAATTGATGAAGATGATCCCAAGTTGGAAGAGGGTACAGCACCTGAGTATAAGCGCTTAATTGCTATTCATGCTGGTAAGGGGAAAGGTGGAATTCTAGATTGGCTGAAGGTGGATCCTGACAAAGTTAGGCGTCTTAGCTTAAGTGAGCAAGAATTGGAGAAATATGTTGAAGACCATGCCGTAGAATTTGTGAGGTACTTCAGTTTGATTCTTAGTTTAATCCTAGTATATTTGATAATATTTACTATGGTTGAGAAGGTTAAAAGCAGTTCAACACTATGTAATGTTTTTTAGTTATTGTTTTACTGTTAATTTCACATTATGGGAAATTATGAAAACCCTGGAGTCCTCAGGCGTGTTTAGACACTAACAACAAGACAATTGAGCTTAGCAGTTCTCAACCATAATAACAATAAAATTGAATGATTACGCAAGCGAAGGTCACTCACACATTTGGTATAATAGTACCATGTGTGTCAAAACTAGTTCCACATAGTCGTCCATTCATCCAAACAAATGTACATAGAAGACTGCAGCATTGTCTGCACCAGGCATTTATTTAGTTGAATAGTGTATTTTAAGGGACCTCCAGGGTATTTGTTTTCCATGTCAAGTACTTCCTCTGTGTATTGCTTCGTCTACTGATTAAAAGTTTTGTTTACTTGAAGGTTTACTCAGAGGAATATGTTACGGGTATACCCAAAAGGTATACGTTTTGACTCGTCAAATTATAATCCCCTTATTGGATGGATACATGGAGCTCAAATGGTTGCCTTCAATATGCAGGTACATTTATTGTTTAGGACATTAGCAACACAAACTTGATCTTGTGCCTTAGGCATTGAGTTTTAGTCACGCCTTTCCAATTAAACCTTTTTCCATTTCATGATGTATTTTTTTCAAATTCTATCTTATATGAATTGGAACAGGGATATGGAAGATCACTTTGGATTATGCATGGCATGTTCAGGGCCAATGGTGGTTGTGGATATGTTAAGAAGCCAGACTTTCTGTTAAAGTCTGGTAATGAGGTCTTTGATCCTAGAGCAACCTTACCTGTCAAAACTACTTTGAAGGTAGGCTGCTAATTTTATCATCCAGTTTATGTGTTTCTCACTATTTAATTATCTTCATTATTATCTTAAGCTTTTGTGTTCTTGTTCCCATATCACTCATGTACTAATATTTTCATGAAAACAGGTAACTGTATATATGGGTGAAGGATGGTATTATGACTTCAAACACACACACTTCGACACCTATTCTCCGCCAGATTTTTATGCGAGGGTAAGTTGTCATTCCAAGCTTCATCTTGTGCTTATAACTGCTATGCCTCCGAATTGTCTTGGTTGTATTCCTAGAGTATTTTTTATCTAAAGGAAACATCTATTCTCCATATCCTGCCTCGTATACATTTTACCAAACCACTCAACAATGCATGTTGATGTGTATTGGGGTGAATGAAGGATGCAGCTTGTAAGCTGCATTAGGTGTCCCAAAAATGTTTGTCTGTAGGCGATCTGGGACTAAATAGTATATTCAGTGGTTCTCTCATCCCCTTCAGTTTGTGGGGGAGTATTGTTTCCCTGTGAAGTTTGAAAATTTTCTTTCATCCTTCACCTAAACACAAAAGTTTGAGTCTGCATGTGACATGTATCCTAGACTTGAGTAATTTGGTGGTTCATTTCATAGTCGTGGGTGGGTACTAATTCACTATGTTTGGAAAACTTGATTAAGAGGGATATATAGGTAAATATTCGTAATTCTTTGATAGCCTGTTTCATGTACCTGTTGATGACTTGATTGTTGATTCCATAAACATCTGTATCGTTTCTTTCTCAATGGCTTTTGTCTCCCCTCAGGTGGGAATTGCTGGAGTACCAGCTGATACTGTGATGAAGAAAACAAAAACGCTTGAAGATAACTGGATACCAAACTGGGATGAGACTTTCGAGTTCCCATTGACAGTTCCTGAACTTGCGCTGCTCCGTGTTGAAGTTCATGAGTATGATATGTCTGAGAAAGACGACTTTGCAGGCCAAACATGTCTCCCAATATCAGAACTGAGAAAAGGTATTCGGTCAGTTGCACTTAACTCACGCAAGGGAGAGAAGTACAAATCAGTTAAGCTTCTTATGCGTATTGAGTTTGTTTGATTAGGATATTAGTCTTGTATTTATTTGGCTCTATTTGAGTTAAACCAATAATGTTGGAGTAATGGCATCGAAACCCCCATTGTTTCGTAAATAGTCATTTAACTCCTTGATTCGAAGAATCCAAATAACCTCAGCATAAAGGTGCAAAGATCCCTGGGGCTTCTTGCAGCACCATGATAACCGATCTTGAATCGTGAGGGGTTATTTGCATTTTTAGAATCAGGTGGTAGTAAATTGCTGACTAGCAGAACTCTGAGGGATGAAATGCTATTGGTTCCAATTATGTATATGTGTATATGCAGCAGGCAAGTGAATTGTGTGTTCATGAGTGAAGCTTTCGTGTGATTGAGATACAGGGGGACTTTTGATTCTTTTCATGTACAGGACTTTCATTCAATGATGTTAATGTAAAACAACACCTGGAATGTTTTTTTTTTTTTTCAAAATCTTTGAACTGCAGCAATGAAATATATACATCATTTCACTGTAGAATAACAATCATTTTGACCTCTACTTGTTGGGAATATTACTTCAGAATGGCAAAACACTTTTGTTGGCCGGTCACAATTTACCCCAAGTATCATATTGGGTTAAAATGTTTTAAAAATATATTTAAATAAGTAGAATAGTTTTATAATTAAATTAAAATTTTAGATCAATGGTACTTCTTATACAACTTTTCTTATCCAACATGATGTGGGGAGTAATTTGCCATTGAATAAAGGTGAATGTGAAGTAGAACTTTTATCTAGATGGAGAGTATATAGTTTCATTTGATCTGCAGACTACTTGTAGTGGTGGAGATGATAATCCACTTCCCCTCTCCAACTTATAGATTGGGAGGAGTTGGAATTTGAGTCACCTTCATCGTTTTAAAAAATAAAAAATTAAATAAATACTGGTACAGTTTCGCACAGGGCAGCCATTGTACACCAATTTATTTCCCCTTTTTCTTTAGTAAACAAACAAAGATAAAGGGGACCAGTATGTATGGTTCGGACGTGTGAACCGAAGAAAATGTAATGAAATGTGACCCAAAAAATCCAAATAGAAATAAAAAGCTCACCGGCTACATGCCAAATAGTCTACTTCTGTAACGTCCCCCATCGTATCTACCATTCATATCCCGCATTTATCACTACTTTTCTTTCTCAAAAGGATGATAAAACTACGGACTCAATTCTGCTTATTGTTAGACTTAGGTCAATTTATATTGTTCACATGCTTCTCTGATTAGATCTTAACTTTGAATATGATATGTTCACACGATGAACATTATAATTATAGTAATGTGTATAAAGTTAGAGTATTTAAAAATATTGAGACCGCTATCTAAAAAAGTGCACATTTATTTTTGATAAGTAATTTATAATAAAATTTGTTGCTCCTTTTGATTTTAAGATACGTAACCAACTAATAAATTTCATGATTAAGATGTGAAAGGTCATGAGTAATTGTCAAAATAGTTGGGGCTCGATCGATTAGTCGTTAAAACCTTACAACTGTTGTATAATAAATTAATTTTAAAAACATAAATTTGTAGTATTTATATTAGTTCCAGTAATTTGTGTATTAAATATATAATGATATATGAAGGAAATTCATGGTAAGGGCCCTCCAGGTGTTAACATCTAAAGCTAGCTTTTGTTGACTACAACTTGGTAGGACGTAAGTAGCTTTTAATGAGGTCTTTAAAGTCAATTTTCTTATCTCAATTAGCCAGCTCCCTCTTTCTTTCGACGTGCTACGAGGTAACGTGCCTCGCCTCTTCCCAAATGTTTCCAAATTTTGATTTCATTCGCGAAGAAGTTGATTTATATGGTTTTACTACGTAATATCTTAAAAGTAAAACAATTTAAATTGGATATTTATATTCTAATTCAGTTATGATTTTGATATCAAATTATGTGTAATACTATTGAAATATAAGTACATTTCAGTTGTTAATTTAGATCGTGAGATCCTATATCGTTTGTCGTACCACTTGAGTGACCATCTCTCCATTCAAATTGAATATTTTGTTAAAAAATTTAATTTTAGTTGAAAAAAATTAACTCAAATTTTATTCCAATCCGTCCGTCGTATTTTGCTGGGAGAAAGAACAACAAGGGGGGAATGGAAAATGTGCTACTGGACAACCCTTTTTTGACACCATCTCGAAGACTTCTCCAATCACTTGCTTGGGTGCATTGGTGCCTTGGTGACTTGGTCCATTCCAACATTATAGGCGCCTAATGATTTTTCGTGAAATTCACTTTCCCAATTCTACTTTTCCAACGCAATGCAACGTGATTCACGGTCCAAATTGTTAGTTGTGGTGTCATTTTGATTCGTCATCTTTGATTTAAAAATGCTAAGATCGAAAGTGGTCATCTTATATTACCTACCTGGTACCTTGGTAAAGAACTCAAACTACAGAAACAGAAGAACAATGTGTGCACAAATCCAGAAAATAAGTGGAAAAAATAAAAAACAATCTGCAAAAACTAGGTCTGGCTGTTAGTGTTCTACAAAATGCTGTACAATAATCATCCATGTTAGAACAAATTCTTCAAACTAACATTGCCTAAAGAACAAAAGAATTTCCAAAACCAAGAAACAGACAAAGAATCACTTTTCTTTCTTTTGTCGTCTAACATCACTCTGAAACAATGGAATTTGGATCACTAGAGATGCTACCATGGCTCTCATCACATAGACCCAATGCTCTTTCCAAATTAGAAACAATGTCAGTCATTGTAGGCCTATCTTTGCCTTCCAAATGCACGCAGAGCCTTGCTGTGTACGCCACCAGTTCCACCGCCTCCGACTCATGAATATCCGGACCGACTCTTGGGTCCAAAATCCGGCACAATTCTCCAGCCATAATAGCCGGCACTGCATAGTCGACCAGGCTTACTGGCGCGTTCTCACTATCGCCACTCTTGAATATGGCCCTCTTTCCTGTCAGCAGTTCCAACAAAACTACTCCCAGACCATAGACGTCACTCTTTGCTGTCAGCACATTTAGCCCATAATATTCGGGATCGATGTACCCTACCGTGCCAGCCGCCTTCATGGGTCTGTATTCACGGTCATTCTCAGGACCCAACAATGATAAACCAAAATCTGACACTCTCGCAGTCCAAGTCGCATCGATCAATATGTTGGAGGACTTGATGTCTCGATGGATGATAGGGGGAACTGCATAATTGTGCAAATATTCAATTCCACGAGCTGCATCTAAGGCAATCTTGATCCTCATTTTCCAAGAATTTAAAACACTACTTCTCCTCTCAACGTTGTTCTTGTCATGCAAATGATCATAAAGAGCTCCATTCTTCATGTACTCATAAACCAACAGCCTCTCATCCCTCTCCTCACAATAACCAATCAACCGAACCAAATGCTTGTGATGCAACCGTGACAAGAACGCCAATTCTGAATCAAACGCAGTCTCTTTCTCCTGAAACTTCTTCGTCCTCGGCCCTGTCTCACTTCTCTTAATCGCCACTTCACGACCATCCGGCAGTTTCCCCTTATACACCACCCCAAAACTCCCAGCTCCCAACTTGTTATCCATCGAGAAGCCATTTGTAGCAACTGCAAGATCCGAGAACAAATACTCCTCGGCCCTATCTGCATGCTTCGACGAAGTCCCACTCCTTTGACGCCTCATGAGAATCGACCCTTGCCGTCTAAGCGTAGAAGACCTCGAAGGCGGTCCAGACCTCGATGGCTGCCCACTACTCGACCTAGAACCTGCATTTGGCCCAGTTATCGTAGGTTGCACAGAGTTATGTATCTTCTTCTTCCCAAAACAAACACCAGTCCACAAACAATAAATAACAGTACATATCCCCGCAAAACCTCCTACTGATCCTACAATGGCAAACACCAATAAACCCCTTCTCAACTGCCTAGAAGGTGAACGCGAACCAGTATCATTACCATTAACAACTACCGGAGGAGGCGAAACCGGACTAGGTATTGAAGTAGGAAAATCACAAGGCCTACAAATACGACCATCTCCAGAACAAAGCGCAGTCGATTCAGGATATAAGTTACACTCACAAGGCGTATCCACGCAAGGTCCAGGTAACGTCCTGGACAAAAAAGGAAGCTCGAAACCGGCGGAATACCACCGGTTATCCCAGCCGGAACCCCAACAAATAACAGAAAAATTACTAGTAGTCAATCCACAGGTGAAATCCAATCCTGCAACAATAGACTCAAATGAAACACCATTAGTGACATTGACATTACTACTGCCACTTTCTCCCCAACAGACTACAGTCCGATTCAATCTCCTGATCACACAAGTGTGATTCGCACCAAGCGCAATCAACGGCCGGTAATCGAACGCCGTCGAATTCACCGGCACGTTTATCTGTCCACTGTCATTGTTACCTCTACAGATCAAAAACCCTAGGCTATCAATTCCACAAGCATGCTCACCACCGACCTGAATTTCGACCATAGACCTGTTCGCAAACTCCGATTCAACCGATTGAGCTAGCTCAGCATCATTTCCCCAGCACAAAACCCGACCTCCACCTTCCAGAACCCCACATGAGAATCTCAAACCGGTCGAAATCGTTCTAAACCGAGAATTCGGCAAAACGACGTCGTTTCTCCAGCAAATTGCAGTGGAGTCGTTTCTGAGAGAGCAGATTTGAGAATCACCGGCTGAGAGCGAAATCAACGGGGATGAGGTGTTGAAGTAGAGGCGTTTGGGATCGAACGTCGTGTTCCAGCAGAGCAGGCTGTCTCCGCCGGAGCGGAGGCCGCAGACGGTGTCCCGGCCGCCGGAGATGGCGTCGAAGGAAATGGCGGGAACGATTTGGGGTGAGAGCTGGCCGTTGGACCAGCATTGGATTTGCTGAATAGGCTGTTGAGCTGTTATGGAGCAGACGGTGGTGGCGGAGCCGTACGAGACGGCGAGAGTGGAGGCGGAGGAGCCGCCGAGTGCATGGGCGGCGACGGCGAGGTGGAGGAGTGTGAGTAGGGTGACGATGGAGGGTGGAAATGGTGGTGGCGTCATGTGAAAGAGGAGTGGTTTGGATTCATCTCAGTTGCAGAGAGGCAGTGAATTGAATTGGTCAGTGTGAGAAACAAGAGAGATGAAGAAGAAGATGAAGGCATGTAGGTGGTGGTGAGGTGTTTGTTGTATCTATATTGTATAGCTAACTAAAGTTAGTTTGTTTTTGCCCATTTTTGACTGGAAATTCATGTCTCAATATATTCATTTGCCCCTCAAACTTTTTTGGAATTCGATATCTAACCCGCAAGTTTTAATAATATACCATCATAAGGCAAACATTTTTAGTTAATAAACGTAAATAATTATGATATGTTTTCTTCATCTGAAGTCTTATTAATTTCAGTTTAAATCAGATCATAGTTATTGAATTCAGTTTTTTGTTTTCAGTACTGCCTAGTTTATTTTTGTACTACAAATAAATTTAATTCAGTTCAGACGAAAAGAACAAAGCCTTGATATAGAAGAAAATATAATTATTATGTTTGTATGTATTTATATTTCGTTAGTTTCAAAATATGATAAGTTTGGTAAACCATATTTCTGAGTAATTAGCTTATAAGCTTTGAATTCTAGTATTCGGTTGCATCACATTTGGCATGTTTAATTTTTACTTAAAATCGATATGTTACATGTACGAAATGATGTTAAAATATGACATCGCTATGTTGACGAATGTTACACACTTAAATTGGTTATTGGTTTATACAATTTGAACAGGTATTCAATTGCATCGTATCATGGCAGTTAAAAGAGAAGTTCGGATAAATTTTTGCATATTAACAAACCATTAAGGGCCATATTCTGAATTACAAGGTTTTGGGGGAAGTTTGTGTATTTTGGAAATAAGAGAGTGAGGCGCTTTCCTGAAAAATAATTTATGGAAATAGAAGTGAGTGATATGGTTTTATAGCAAGATTATGGGAATACTTGAGTTAAATGGATTTGCCTAACTTAATCTGGTCTTCTCAATATTAAGCTGATGGAAATTTTGAATTAATTATTGATTACTTTCCCAAACTGTTTATGTTTATAATTAGTTTTTTAAAAAGGGGTATGTTTATAATTAGTTTATTACTCTTCCTAATTACCTGGATTAATTTGAGAGATTTTCACTATACACATTCCACAAATATGCATGATATGTAAATTAGGCAGGTTACTTATATATTATCAGAATTTGGACGGTACCTAGTAAAGTAATTTCATATTAGTGGTGTATATATTCACACTGTTAATTATGACATTTTCACCATGCTTCTAGTACATTGATGACCTGACCCGCTGAAAATTTATCTTAGTTTTCAAAGAGTGATCTGACTATTTCAAGATTTCAGTAAGGAAGTACGGTAAATGATGGAGTACTGATTTTAAAATCTATTTTACTAATTTTTCAAAATAGAATGATCAAATTAGAATTATCTCATCGGATTATTTTATCGAACATACATATAAACGATCAATCTTTCGAATTCCTAACAGCGTCAATGATAAAAACGTTGCGATTCCTTTAGTTAGAATTAGGTGACAATTGACGAAATTTGCTCTAGAATATGACACATGATGTTCAATTAAGTACAAACATATCCTTGCTTTAGGTTTAGTTTAGGTGTAAGAAAATGACATCCTTTCATTCTTCTAACTCAAATTGTTATTACTTCGTATTAGTTAACATTTGAACATCTAATGCCACCTCGTGGGAATTCAAATAGTCAAATGATGTACTTTTTCTACTAATTAAATAACAATATAATATATTTTTAAAGATATAATTATTACAATTACAATACTCAGTCGAATAAATATTTATCATTAATAATTTCAAATAAATTTCTATATACATAGGTAAAAATCATTCATTTTGAAGAATCGAACTCATGACATTTTGTTTACAGAGTGTATCAACTTGCCACTTGGCTACAAACGATTTAACTAATGATATAATTAAGGTATTGGAAGAATTAATAGGGAAGATGATCAGGGACTGGGAAAATATTTTTAAGTAACAAATATTTCTATGTTTTCATCAGTATTAAAATTATTTCATAAAGTTTATAATGATGATATAAGCAAGACCCGTCAAACCCACGAGAATTGTATCCAATTGGGTAAATTTAACGTAGATGTAATGGACCGGTCCATTTTAAGGATAATTATAACTTCGTTTGTGACAATTGAAATTGCAATTTTAGTCAGAAAGTGGTTAGGAATATTTTCATCACGTGAAATGAAAGATTAAAAAGAAATTTTATTGAACGATTTGTACTCTTGTTAATCAATAAGATGTGTACTGTTTTCAAATATTCAAATCTTGTTTGGTGGAAAAATTGATAATTATTTATTTCTGGATTTAATTATTACAATATGTTCAATTGATTTGATATTATTTGATTATAATAAAATCTATAGGGTCCCTGGTGAATTTCGAGATAAGTGATCATATTTAGGTAATATTGAGGAAATTAGGTGGTAATATACTAATGTCCATATCCAAGAACACATAGGTTGAATAGTATAAAGACGTTTGTTTGAAATCTTGTTTACTCGTAGTAATTTAATTGACTTGAACAAACTACTATAAAAAATAGCGAGTACAGTGGTGCTAAAAAACAATTTATAATGGAAAAGTTGAAGATTGTTTTACTCAAAAAAAGTATAAGCAAGCTACTGTATTATTTAGGGCTTCATAACTCACATAGTACTAGTTCTACGCTGCGAATTTCGACAATAGGAATATTACAATAACAAACGATAAAATAAAACAACATGACAAAAATGGCATATTGGATGGAACGATATGGAATTTCATATACATATACATGACATTGACATGAGAGTTACAAGTTACAACACATGGAAATCACCGGCCATTTGCATGATGGACCATGTGACCAGGTTATATACTTAAACTGGAAATTGAAGGTGCATCCTATTACTCCTTCCCGGAAATCAAATTCAACTTTTAACATGTAAATTAAGTTAACAAATTTGTTGTGCGCATATGTATGATATTATAAGGAAATATAAATCACATGTGATCTCAAACATATCGGAAATAGGTGGAGTGTTCAATTTTAGTTTTAGCTCTATTTTGTTATGCAAAATAATTGTCTTAGAAAGTAATGTTCAAAGTTGTCCAGCTCGAAGGGTTTTTTTTTTTAAATGTCATTGTCCAGCTTAAAGTTGTTGAATTGTGTTAGAAATTAAACACATACTACTACTTGGTGGTCAAACAGAGTAACTAGAATCAGCTCAAGTGACATCAAAGTACTGATCCTTCTACTTTTAAACAAGAGACCCGGTAACAGTAGATATTTTAAATTATTACCTAATTTTTTTATAGTCAATGTAAAAGTTCAAACTTGTAAATCAGTATGATTCATTATAATCTAAACATTTTGATACCACGATATTGGTATATGAGGGCAAACCAAACCCTCGAAGGGTAACTCAACGTCGTCCGCCAACTATAGTGCGTGGGTTCTTTCCTCATCTCTTAAATCATACTGGAGGGTGGAAAGGCCTTTCAGACTGTCTTACTCGATTGTCCGAAATCCATGCCTAGTGCTTTATCAAGGGAACAAATCTTACATCATACCAATCTCAATTACAAATTCAATGTACATCATATTAATTCTCAATACTTCCGGAAAAAATGATGCCGGTGAGGAAGGCACATTCTTTTGTGTCTATACTAATTGATTTTACTGACCATTTATGGGGTACGTGTGTTTCTCTTTACAGGTAACTTGAAATTACAAAAAACATCAGAGGGCCAAGATAACTTATACTACTACAGACTGAAAATCTGAGGCATGAAATTGATCAATGTTGTTGTTTAATCTAAGATCATCATCTGTATAACATCTTTATGAACATGGGTTGCTGCTTAAAAGTCAAAAGCCAATTGAATGGCACTGAATCCCAACAAGAACAGTATCATTGTGTCCGAATTTTAATAAGCGTTACAAAATGTGTGAAAGACACTTTGTACCAACCAGAGATGCAATATACTTGCTGCCCATTTTGTGAAACTGCCAGCTTTATAACACGTTAAATATATCGCCCTCACTAAAGCTGCCAGCTGGTGTCTCCGCCGTCATCTCCGACAACAACTTTTGTCAACGAGCTGCAGATAAATTAGTGTTCAAAATTAGTCATGCCAAGTAGATTGTAATGGCAGAGAAGTTTATGTTATAATGTAATGCAGATTCAAGGAAAAATAAGAGAATCCGTACCCGCTTTGACATAATTTAATGTCCCTCGTTATTTAATTGGTTTGAGTCGGATTATAGGAGTATTCAGTATTCACATAATTAAATATATTTTTTTTCAACTACAAATTTATTCAGTTCAGTTTAATTTTATACTAACTTATTTCATATCAGTTCAGTAAATTTTAATTAAACAGAACACAGATTAAATTATACAATACATATTAAACCCCAAACCATTCATGAAAACTGAAAAGCATGTCCAGCCTAGGCCCCATGCTGTTGAACATCCCGCATGGAATCTCACTTTTCCAGGGGTCCAAGTCCAAAACTATGCTTATTCACATAAAGAATGAAACTAAAGGAAGATTAGAAAATTAATGGATTTAAGTTGGAGATAGATTAGGAGAAAAAACTAAAATATGAAATAATCAACGCTAAACCATAAATTCTGCTTATTAATGTCAAGTTGAACTTTGTAAGTTATCACTTATTTTATTCTAAGCACAAACGACCGTCACATGTTCTCTAATTTTCATATGTATTTTCTGAATGATTTTGTAGAGAGTGTGTTTTATACTTCTACATTTCAGATAACCACATATAATATAATATTTAAATTTCTTTTGGCATATACGTATAATATTATATATGAAATTTATATTTTTTACTTTTGTTATATAATTATTCGGGTTCATTTTTTAAAATTCGCATGGAACCTAATATTTTACGACCGGCTGAAAAGTGAATTTCATCCTATTGCTTAGTAGTCGAACATTATCAATCTATTTCATCCATGGGATCAAAAAATTCAGTCAAAACTACACCAACATGTTCCATATCTATACCCTACAACCACGAATTCTTGGAACTCTGTGATTCCTCACGATTTAGTGTTCGGATAATTTGAGTCATGATTTCAGGTCCTAAAAGAGACCTGAAACTTCGAGTCATTTTAATGTACATATACTCAGTTGTAACTTTCCCGGAACAACCATCCAGGCACACGTGCCATCAAAATCATCCCAAACTTCCAACCTTGTTATTTGTCATCCAGAAACAGCAAGAGCAAGACATTTCATGATCAAGACGATAGACCCAAAAGCTTAGATCAGATACATATACAGATGCGTTTAAAGTGAACATCGCATACTACTATTATACATGTAGAAGCTTGGTGTTTCTCAATAAGAGAGAGACATCATACGGGATCGTTGTACCCTATCAACAACATTAAGCGATTTTTCACAATTGTACCACTGACGGATCTGGAGTATGAAAGAATCCTACTTGGGGGGTGCTTGGAATTCGTTGGTAGAGCTCCTGATCGGTAGAATAATGCTATACAAAATCTTTTGCCGCTGGAGCACTACCTTTTGAAAAGAATAATTACTGTATTGATCACAGTACAGAAGACAGACATGTTGGCTGACACATTTTATCGTCATGTCCATGCTGAGGCCGGAATACCATGCTTCTGGAACCATTCAGGCATGTGAAACCTTTCGTACAGAACTGGTCGTACATCCTGCTGCTGAGAAAGGTGCTTGAGTAGAGGAAGTATAACATCCAAAAGCTGACAAAAATATATTCAGATGTTAAGCAGATCCAGAAAAAGGCAAATGGCATAGATAATCTGTGTTGCACCAAGAACTAGGTTTTGGCAGCTGTATTGTTATTACCTGCTCATCATGGGGTTGTCCGGCAGAAAATGGTATGCATGGAATTCCATTCAAAGGTTGCAGTAGGAAACTGAATGGATTATTGTCAACGAGAACTATTCGACCAAAATCTTTCGTTAAGCAAGATAAGTCCTTTACATGTTCACGATATTCCCTGCCAGTCAAGCAATTAAGTTGATGAAAACACAGGTTGCCTGAATGTGACTTTTGGCCTATATCCATCCATGAACAAAAAATTTCGAGGAAAAAAGAATTCAAGGGACGTTTCAGGGTAGTCCTAGTGGCTAGAGCATGTGCTGGAGAAAAAGAAAATGCAAGCTTACTAGAGTATATCTATATAAAGGAAATCATGTTTTCATTTACACTGAGTCACTGACAAAAAAACAGGCCCGAGATTAGTACAAACTCAATACAACAACAGTAACTAGCAAAAATGCAAGCTTACTAGAGTATATCTATATAAAGGAAATCATGTTTTCATTTACACTGAGTCACTGACAAAAAAACAGGCCCGAGATTAGTACAAACTCAAAGCGTTTGTAGTCGAGTGGCAAGCTGAGACACACCGTAACCATGAGGTCACGGGTTCGATTCCCCGAAATGGGTGATTATATTCTCTAAATAGAGATTGGATGGTGATTTGCAATAGAGATTGGTGGTGATTTGCATCTAGAATCAATTGATAAATTCGTCTTGTTCAACAATTGTAATTGTAATGCTATATTTCATGTTCAATAATAATTTTAAAAAAAACAGTAACTAGCAGCTGCATTAACTTGAAAGGAGACCATTAATTATCCATCCTAAACCAATTCAGAAACGTACTGAAATAACAATGAAGTTAGAGACTGACAAAAATGTGTCAATTGCGTTAGGTGATTGGTCTCCGGGCAAGAGTATAGACTATAGACACAGAGCTTAATGAACTTATGATTACTAGATTAAGACCGAGGAAAAATGGACTTGGTAGGCTAATGAATGCCAGCTATATATGATTACTCATTCAATTGGAAAGAGGAACTAGAATTGCATTGCCATAATTGAAGAGTTGGGTGATCACAGTAGACATGTGGATTGTAAATCACAATACCCGTACCTAAATCAGGGAGTTACTCTAACTAATTCTCAAGAAAACTAGAAATCTGTCTCAAATGAAATTTCCACGCAAACAAGTATGATATAGTATTTCTTAATTAAAGTTGCACGAAAAACTGCGAGATGGACCCAGGGAGGACGTTCAAAGAAATTCAGAATAGTTCATCAGGGATTGATGAATTCAACTCCAGTATAAGAATCATGGACTATAAGAAGGAGATCCATGAACAAATCTTCTCATGTGGATTTGCATATTCTTTTATGAACAGAACTTCTCATATACATTCATACAGTGTGTCTGTACTCGATAGCAAAATATATCCTCACATGAACAGATCAAGGATAGTAAACTTACGTGCTACTAGTTGATGGCCTGTAAAGTCTACGACTGAACCGCTTCGCCACATCTATCCTGTCAACGAGAGGTCTAGCATAGCCTGCATGCATATACGAGAGGCCAACACATCAATATCAGAGTAAAGACTTGCCCAAAACCAGGAAAGTCAGTATGACATAAAAAATAGACAACCTTCAAGTCCAGCAGTAAATAACACAAGATCAGCAAATTCACTAAGTTTGGTAAGAAACTCGTTGAGTCCAGGTCGTTCAAACACTGTCACATAGTTGATCTTGGGTTTGCCTTCAACTTCCTTTGAGTATCACCAATAAATAAATAGCAAAGTATCAAATGATGGAATGTACGGTACATACCCTACGCATTGATAGTAAATAGAGCAGGTATTGACCTTATCTGAAGAGACGCATTCGAGTTCAAACCAATTTAAACCAGCTTCTGTAGCTTGACTACGCAGCATAGCTGGTAAACTTGATGTTTCATATGCACAGACAAGAGTTTCATCCAGATCAAGTACAACCTGCATCCAGTGTATAAATATAACTATATGAGACCGATCAAAGACTACACAAAGATACCAAAACTTCACTATGAGATCTTTCAGAAGTTATATAAAACAAATTTCGTTCAGGCCTAAACAATTTTGCACAAGTGATCCAAATTGCCTTATCATCATATAATTCTACTTGATCTTGAGATTAAGTATCGTCGCCATTCAGCATCTTAGAACCTGAACTCTACAATAATAAATTGACAGCTTCTTGGAACCTGAACTCCACAAGATTCATTTCATCTTAGAACCTTAACTCTACTAGATTTGTTTCATCTTAGAACCTGAACACTAAGATAATGAACTGCCAATTTCTTAGACCTGAACTCTTAAGGGATTCATTTCATCTTAGAACCTGACTGAACTCTACGAGATTCATTTTATCTTAGAGCCTGAACTCTACGATAATCATTTCATCTTTAGACCTGAACTCTACGAGAATCATTTCATCTTAGACCTGAACTCTACGAGAATCATTTCATCTTAGAACCTGAACACTAAGATAATGAACTGCCAATTTCTTAGAACCTGAACTCTAAGTGATTCATTTCATCTTAGAACCTGACTAGCTCTACAAGATTCGTTCTATCTTAGAGCCTGAACTCTACGAGAATCATTTCATCTTAGACCTGAACTCTACAAGAATCATTTCATCTTAGAACTAAATTCTAAGAGAATCATTTCATCTTAGAACCTGAACACTAAGATAATGAACTGCCAATTTCCTAGAACCTGAACTCTAAGGGATTCATTTCATCTTAGAACCTGACTGAACTCTACGAGATTCATTTCATCTTAGAACCTGAACTCTATGAGGTTCGAACTGCACTCTAAGAGAATCATTTCATCTTAGTACCTGAACTCGACAAGATTCATTTCGACTTAGAACCTGAACTCGACGAGACTCATTTCGACTTAGAACCTGAACTCTACTAAATTCATTCCATGGTTCATGCAACCTATATTGGGTAAAGAAGACTTGAAATACGATCTCAATCAACATCCTCAGCAATCCTGACTAATACACTTAGCATATCAGCTGAATTTCAAAAGTCTCATCATCCGCACAATCACCAGAGCTCCATTTCAAGTCAACAACGAACAGATAAACTACTAAACACACTCAACAATTACCAAAACAAGCAGCTACAATCAATTCCAACTCAACACTACTTAATTCAACTTCACATCCCAAAAACCAAATCCAAATCACACCGAAACATTACCGTCAGTTTCTCGGAAGCCGGAGCCGCATCGACCGCCTTCTCTCCGTCACCTGCAGCCAACTGAACCTCCTGCAGCTCCTCCGTAAACTCTCTCAACTCCACCATCGGCAGCGGCTTAAATTGCGGCGGCGCGTTCGGCTCAGACGACAGGAACGAGCGAACCTGGTTAAACGACGGCGTACCGCGGAGGATCTGAGCGAAGATCTGGAAGAAGAAGGTCAGCCAGTTGAGCAGCGTCCGCCATACCTGTATCGTCCGCGGCGCGTAGACTTCAGCTGCCGCGAGCTCAGCCATGACCGGAAGTGGAGAATCAGTTGCGCTTTGAGCTTGCTTGTTTGCTTGCTAACCTACACAGATTGATTGAGTGATTGTGTGGTGGATTTGAAGAGGTGGTTGTGTGAGGTGGAGGAAGGAGGAGAGTGGTGGAGAAATTGAAATAAGGCGGCGATTGGGTGTGTTGGATGGATCCGAGTGGTGGAAGAATTGAAATAGAGATTATTATTATTATTATGAGAGTATGATTGTGCGCGTGTGTTACACGGTGAGTGGAGAGAGTGGGTCAGTGAAAAGAAGAGATTGGAAGAAAGGAAGATTAATGGTGAGATTAGTTTATTTAATTGTGTAATTGGATTGGACCGTCTTGGATTCGGTACCATACAGCTGGTGAGCCCTTTGAAGTTTTGAAAATTGCACAAACCTACCCGGATCCTTATCATTTTTCGCATCTGTGTAAATTTTAACATAAATATAACTTCATTCATTTGTTATTTTTATTCATCTGGTACAAGATATGTTTTTATAGAAGGAATTTATAGAAAAACTAATTACATGATAGGAGTTTGACATTGTATATGTACTTTGTTGCTATTGAATCACATATATAATTGAACTTTCAATATAATTTTATTTAATTGTAAGTAGTCAAACTTTATTTAGTCGTCATTATGATTCATAAAAGATATGCACTTTGCATTCGAGGGTAGAAGTTGTGATTTTGTGGATGTGTTTTGTATGTCGAGAAGTTTGGAGTTTACTAGCTTATTTTTAAATTTTTTTTAGCAACCACATCTTCAGAAAAAACTAATGCAAATATTTGAATTTATTTAGAGTGGTTAATGGATCTAACTTTCAATTGTTAAGTACACCATAATCTCTAGAATGGTATTGTCAAGGGGTCAAAATAACGTGTTATAGATCTTTTTCCGAACTATATAGGTATTAAATAGTAATTTAGAAAAAATAAAATGGTTATGAGCATATGAATTACGATAAAGATGAGGGGTGACTGTGTAATTACCAAGATCTCGACCAAGTTGAGTCTACTCTCTTTCATAACCTTCTCAAACATAAATTTTGGTCTTTCATTCCTATTGGAGCTTAATTAGCCCATGTTCTCTCCTTGCCTTGTTTAAGCTTTTTTTTTTCCTCTTTTAATTTCATGGCACGTTAGAGAATTATGAAAGACTCTATGCTGCCAAAATAAAAGGACAGAAGATGTAAAACAGAGACATCCTACCTTTTGCCACTTCCATGGATGGACGCAGAAATATATGCCAGGGTAACGAATTCTTTTACTATAAATTTAATTTTAAAAAATTCATTATTAATGATTAATAAAAATTACGTTTTCAAAACTCACATAGTAAAGAATAATGTTTAGACTATAATTTTTTAAATTATATACTCATAAACGGGTGGAATTAGATATAATATAGCTTTATTGATATTGAATAATTCTTTCTAAGTATATTAAGTAAATGAATTTACCATTGAATTGAAAAAATAAAGAAACAAAGAGAGTTAAATGGAATAAAATTAAGTATTTATAAAATATGATTGTGAAATGTAAACTAAAAGAATATTAAAAAAGAGAGAAATAATAAAAGAAAAACGTTACTGAATCATAAAGAAACAATGAAAAATGTCAAGTAAATGGTAGAAAATAATATAAACAAAATGGTTGGAAAATCTAGCACAACTGAGAATCAAACTTGTGATTAGTTGACATGGAAAGTCTTTATAGAACATAGGTGCACCAGCTAAGCTATACCAATTTCTTTAATAATTCATTCATGCTAAATATATTACTATTTATTAAATTTTTAGAAGAGGTATAATAGGCATTTCATGTTCAAAATTGAGGGGCCGAAATTGCGATCCCTGAAATATACATGGGTCCGTGCTTGGTCACTCATGCTAATAAAATCATATTTTTTCATATGCATGTTAAAAAAATTTATTGTATGAGATACGGATAATAATGGTTAAATCTAAATACATATGGAGTATGTATAGTGTACAACCATACTCAAACTGTGTATAAATATTGAATGTGGATTCTATTGTAAAATACGAGTTGGATAGATAATTGTAAGCGAAGAAATAAAAAATACATTTAATTAAGGATGGACTCTATCTCTTAAATCTCAATATAATTTCTATATTTGTTCATATATAATCGATCTCAATTTAACAACACCAATAAAATTTACAAAGCGAATTGAATTGAGATTATTAGAGAAGGTTAATTAGGCGCGTAGGGTAGACAAGGATCGAGGAGTAGTCGACAAAAGTGTGCGTGTGGCAATTTCTTTGTGACTTGTGAGTTGCGAGTGGTGGCCAAGAGATGATGATTGATGAGACAATTTGTCCTGGTTACTTTGGACCCTTTTTCTCCTTTGTGGATCCCTATACTTTACTGCTCTGCTATACATCCCCTGATCCCCATATGCACATGAGATCTCTTCAATTTCATCAATTCACCACCTTCTTCATGACCTATCTCATGATCGAATCTACCAATGGATCACGAGCTTAGAATCTTTATAGAACATCAGCGGAATTTGCTTACGAGTACTATGTATATGTGCAAAATAGAATTTTTTTTAGAATCGAGTTTGCTCTCCCGAGCAAGCTCCCTCGAGCTAAGGTTTCCCACGATTTACACCGAGTTTTGGGATGACAATGTTTGATACGACCTATCCCAGCATTGGCTTTCAAGATTTGCAATGAATTGAAGTGATGCAATTGACTTTAACGATATAAAGGAAGGAAGATGTGTACAGATCAGTTAGATCACTTGTAGGAAATCTAAATCCTGCAAAAACTCTTGTTACCATGAGGAAAACACGGGCTCTAGGGTCGGTTTTTCCCAAAAACATAAAGCATCTATTTACAGCATGGGAAAAACTTGTGTGCTGCACAAAATCACAAACCATTCGCAAATTTACAAATTGCTCTTCATTAGTCAACAGGGACGAAATCAGGCAAGACGTGCCCAGTTTGATCTTGGACCTCTAGATATATATCATCGAGATAAGCTCAAGAAGAATCAGCCTCATCGTAGGAGTAATAAAGCCACGGGTGTTCTAGTGCTTCTTTTGCAGAGGGACGTCTCTTGGGATTGATCTGGAGCAAGTACTTCAGGAAATGGAGGAACAATGGATCCGAGATCTGAAGGTGATCTTCTAAAGACGACTCCTCCAGGATTATGTACTCCAGTTCATCGGTTTCCTATTACACAATCTGTAGTTTAGCTGACTATATACAATCCTAGACAAATTTCATGAGCTAGGAATAGAATGATAACATACCTCATTCTTGTGGTACAGGTCGAATTCTTTTGTGAAGTACTTGTGTGTTTCTTCTCCCTTGCGTAACAAATCTTTTTCGATAGGACCTAGCAATCCTACCATACGTGCAAGGAGAAATGGAACCGCTTCGTTTGGAAAAAGCACCTGGCAGTGAAAGAAAAAAGAGATTATGATAAAGCAGTACTTGTCACTAGGCCTCTACCAGATTTCGCCCTTTTTCAGTTAGAAATAAGCTAATGCAGTACAAGCTAACTGAGAAAAGCAGGTGCAGCAGAGTTAACAAACTCAAATTTGATGTAGACGACGACTGAAATAGCTATCGATTCACACAAGTAATAGGATTATACCTCGCCAGAAAATAATTCAGCCAAAATACATCCGACAGACCATAGATCAATCTTGTGGTCGTAAGGGAGGCCCAGCATGACCTCAGGAGCCCTGTATGAACGAGATTGAACGTACATGGACAAGTTGTCCGTCCTAAAGCAGCTGCTGCCAAGATCAATAACTTTTATCTCACATCTTCGATAACTTTTGATCAGAATATTTTCTGGCTTTAGATCACAGTGAATGATTCCCAAACTATCGTGCAGGTACAATAATGCCTCCAAACACTGGCGAGTTATAGCCTGCAAGTCCTATTATCGTCAATACAACTTTTATTGCATAAGTTCAGAATAACTAATCAAATCCCCCAATGTTTTCTGCTCTGTGAAGTCCCCATAAGGTCGGTCATATTAGGCTTGCCCCCTCCAGTTAGAAATTGTTGCCCATTCCATCACAATTATCTCCAACTTATGCAGTGAGTAATGTTTCTATGACAGAACTGACACAAATTTCAAACTGAGGGGCAATGCACACGGACACGGTTCATCAAAGACAAAGGGGTCAAGTCAAACACCAGGGTACAAAATCACGACAAACGAACCTGCAGCCTGTGTAGTGTAAAGTATGGTTCCCCACCAGACTCTTGGCTGTATTTCTGGAATTCATATAAGTTTGCTCGAAGAAGTTCCGTGACAATGAACAAATGCTCCTGCAGTGGGATTTTATAAAGTCCAATATGATTAGAGATTAACACATTACTTCACAGGATAAAATTTCCACTAATATTACGCATATATCTACAATGTACAGGCCTATAATTGATGCGGAAGATTACCTGATGGTAGAAGTAGTCATAAAGACGTAAAATGTGGTGCTCATCTGCAGGATCATGCTTATTAACAAACTTTAAAAGCTTAATCTCATCTAAGCTTTGATCAAAGAAATCCTTGTCGTTCTTAATGATCTTCAAGCAAACATCCATCCCCATGTAGAGATCATGTGCCTGCACAACTCTACTGAAAGCGGCTGAGCCCAAGAACTCTGTAATGCAGTATCTACTCGCAATGATATTATTTACAACGATAGGAAATTCCTTGCTCGCTTCAAATCCAGTCCTGAAAATGGCATAAGAAATGAATAAACTGTCTTCCAGCAAAAGGCATTACCCAATTTCCATGTATATGGTAATGATTGACGAATAAATAGATCAAAATGTCATCAAGAAGACAAGAACAGATCGTTTACACAGGTCAACAAATTGATTTCATCTTCAGTTATTGAATGCTCGCAACATCTTGTGCTTATCATGACTTACTGAAAATAAGTTTAACAGAGAAAGAGTGATTAAAGCAAATTTAGCTGGTGTTTTTGCAATGAAAAACAGTAAAATCTGACTGGTGTTTTTAGGACTCATAAAAAGCTAGGACGTCTTATTCCAACTGTGATGAATGGAAATGAAATCAAAACACTCTTTTCCCTGATCTAATCGAGAAGAAGAAGAAAAGTCATAATCATCTGGCATGTGCTATTCATGATGAGGTAAACTCACTGATTGTAGATAGCTTGAAAGTAAATAAACAGGAAGGAATTACGACTAGTTACACACCTGTTTTTTCGATGTACAATCCTCAGCTCAAATATTTCATAATCATCCTCCTGGTTGTCATTGTCATATATAGCTAGGTCATCAGTGGTACCACCTCCCTCTCCATCCAGCGCAGATTTAGGCTCAAATGGTCCTCCAAAATCCACTCCGTTCAGCAAGTCATATCTGTCATCATTTAACAAACTATCTTCTTTGCCAGTACCGAAGCCATTGTCATTTTTATGAATCCCATCAGCATCCTTTTCAGAATACCTCTGGTTCGAAACTTCAGGAGTCTCGTTTTCTCTATGATGGTCACGTACATCTCTCACTTTAAAATTTTCCACGTTATAATCTTTGCAGCACACACAAAGGGGATCAGAACAACTATAGTCATCGCAATGTCGGTCAAGCTTTACCTCACTCTTTTCTACTTGAAAGTGCTCATCTAATCCACAATGATTGTGACTAGGTGCATCTTTTGAGTCCCCATTCATTATTCCCTCCGATCCAAGATTATGCCCGAAGAGATCTTTCTCTGTCTCAACCGTCATTACAAACTTGTCCTCGCTCGGGTCAACATCAAATTCTCGACCATCAAAGAGAGGTGGCATGACATAGTCCTCGTCTTTCTCCCTGTACCACAGGTCGTTTTGCATTTCGAAATCAGGGTAATCCCGAGCGGTGCCAAACTGAGACATCCTGTCAGACGACGTCTGAGAATTTGGCCTAGTTGTACGAGTCCCATAAGGATTCGTAAAATCTGGAATCATTACAAATAAAGAAAAAACAAACAACAAGAAAAAGAATTAGAACATGCAAGCAACATGTAGTACAACTAGGCTGAATAACCAGATTTCACCATTTTAAATTAGATTCGTTCATCAGTACTGTATATAAGAACAATATGCATTAAATCCACCAACAGTTGAACTTCACAATAATTCATACAACAACAAAATGCTCTAAATAGAAACAAACAAGCTCATTAAAATTCCAAAACTGAAAGACAATTAGTTCAACAAGAAGACAAATAAATTTATTATCTATATACTTGTCCGGTTACGATGTGTTATCTTCAACTGAAAATCAAGTCAGTTCAGTCCAGTGCAGATCCCAGCTCAGTTATAATTTATACCTTACTTCATTTCAATTAAATTCAGTTAAGTCCAGTTTAGTAAATTTCAGTTGAAGAAAACAATGACTTATTCTCCCAGATTCTACTTAATTTTTTCAAATTGGAAAAAAATGTACAATTCCAAGAGGAACAAGAATTTATAATCATCTATCCACAACATTGTCATTTTCAAGAAAATCTCCCATAACAACAAACAGATTAATAAAAGTGGATTCAAATCACATTTCACTGTGCTAACTTAACTTCACTAACATGATGCATAAAACCAACAAGTAATTGGATCAACATCCGATGGCGAGGACTCGATTCCGTCACATTTACCAGCAATTGTGGTCTCTGATGCAGTATTCATCTATTCACCGTTTAAAAAAAAAAAAAGAACTAGACAATTATATGCTTACAACATTGACAAAAACAATGTCAGAAAGTCAAAACTAACAAACACACATTCAACAACAAGACAAATAGACTAGTCATCAAAATTCAAAATTATCCTTCTCAAAAAAAAAAAAAAAAAAAAAACAAAATTCCAAAAAAAAAAAAATTAGTTGAAGAGGGAGAAGAGCCCAAGCTAACAAACTCGTCATCAGACGACAAATCTCCGTCATCTCTCACCGGAATCTTCACCTTAGGAAGCTTCGGACCAATGGGGAAGACAAATTTCTGCAAATCAGAAGAATAAATTTGGGATTTATCCTTGACATCTTCAATTAACGCCGATTCACACTCCGAGAAGCCATATTCTCTCAGAAATCGAATCACCGTCTCTAGTTGAACCTGTTCGTCATCCGTATCCGCCATCTACTACTTTTTTTTTTAGTTTTCGACTAGTCCAAGCACTGTTACTGTTAGCTAGCTAGCTAGCTTAGTAAGCTGAATTGATTAATTAAGAGAGAGAGAAAGTGGAATGGGGAGAGGTGATTGTTGTAAGAAGAGTTTATGATGTTGGTGTTGTAATAATAGTAAAGGTGGGTTCATGGGATTGTAGTGATGATGATGATGATCGGGGGTTGGGTTTTGCATGTTTCTTGTTTGTCTGTCTGATTCGCTTTTGTTTTGTTAGCTTTAATTAGTTAATAAGGAAGATAGATAGATGTTGAGAAGACTACTGAAGAGAAGTGAAGTGTGTGTGTAACAATACATACGTACATACGTATAGATGATGAGGTTGGGTCTGTTGATGGTTTGTTTTCAGGTTTTGTTTTTTGCTGTAAATTGGAACAGAAGCTAATTGAATGGTAATGAAGAAGAGGTGATGATGAAGAAGAATAAGGAAAATGCCTTGTTACCAACTCGTAGCTGGTACTAGTTGGACTGTGAAAACTAGTTTCCCTTACCTTTGTCAAGAAAGAGAATATTCCTGGTGCTACAAACACGTCATGCTCAAGACACGTAAACAATGTTGTCCGTGAATGTTAAATATACCGTTAAAATTTAGGATGTTGAATTCAAATCAAAATTAATTCAATTCACATCTCGATTATAATTTACATTTTACTTCAGTTCAGATCATTATAACTTAATTAGTTCTGTTTAGTTCAGTAAATTTCAGTTTAAGAGAACAGAGCTTCAGATTGAGTTCTCTTTAACTGAAAATCATTTCAGATCACTTCAGTCCGGTTCAATTCAGTTCAGTTCAGTTCAGCTTATTATAATTTATACCTTACTTCAGTTCAATTTAGTCCAGTCCAGTTCAGTAAATCTCAATTGAAAATAAGACCTTAGTTTATGCTATCTTCACTTAAAATCACTTCACTTTAGTTCAGATCAATTCAGTTCAACTTTGCTGAGTTATAATTTATATCTTACTTCGTAACAATTCAGTTTCGTTCGGTTTCATTCAGTTTAATTTAATTTAAAATTTTACTTACGTTAGTTCCGTACATAGCAAATATTATACATATTCCGTCCATTTATGAACTTAAAATGTTACAGATATTCGGTTTTCTATTTAGTTATCAAATACATTGGCTTAACATATATGCTAGGAGTACATATTTTGAAAATATGTGCATATTTCATGGATAATCTTTGTAATAATTTTATAAAAATTAAACATGAATGGTGATGTTTGGTGGTATCATAGGGCAGGTACCTTAATTAGCGTACATTAGAACTTTGGTGGTGAAATTAAAAGTTAGATTAGTAATGTTTGGCCGTAAGTCATGTTAGTGGAGAGCGTAATCATTTATCCATTGGAAGATTAGAAGAAGGTAGATTTGGTGTAATTTAAGTGGTGTGACCTATTCCAAATTTGTCATACAAGCTAGTCAAAACCTGTTTAATGGTGCCCTATATATTTTAATGATCACCAATTAAGATTGGAATCTAACTGTACTGTTGTTATAGTAGTTATACCAATAATAATGGTTGGTGCTCATAATTAAGCAGTGTCTGCTTAATTATTGGATCATGCTTGCCCTCTAATAAAACATACATTAGTTCTATAGTGTTGAACCATACATTAAAGCCTAATTACATGGTGTGGCACATATAAAACCAGTTTAATTTATATTACCACATCCTATACAACATAGTACTATAGTGTTCCTAATTACATGGTGCGACATGTTAAAAATGTAAATACGAAACAATCTAAACATCGAGGGGCTGATTGACATGCGACTTAAATGCCCCAATTTAAATGTTTGAATAGTGATCGAAATTGTAGTGGGATTGTTAAAATTGTGTTTGGTATAGAATTGTAATTGAATAGGGTATTATAGGTTTGTTATATAGGTAGAGAAAAATGTTTCGATTTTCGAAATTTAAATATTAACAAACACAAAATCTTTAAGTAGCATCCAAATGGACATTTGGATGCTACTCCAATTCACCATTAAATTTCATTGGATTGATTGTTGGTTCCATTTATACTACGGGTTTTAATACTTTAATGGGTCACTACAATATGTATACCGTAAACATAATATAATAGAATTGAATTTAGAATATAATGACAGATAATGGGGCCTCAACTGATGGAGTAGGTTGTGATAAGGGTTTAATATAACTACTCTATACCTCATTCTAATGACAAAATCGATAGAGAATTAATTATTAGACAACGTTTTCTGACCTGAAGCTTAGTAAGTCAACCAATTGAACACTCAATTTTTCTTTCGATACAAGTCATGTAGCTAATCGTACTGCTACCTTGGTACCCCAAAATTCAAATTTTGCTCTTCTCACCCTCTAAAATGCTTGCATGAATATATGATACACGTACTAGGGTTAAATCGACCTATAATTTACCTTCACAGTTGAAAACTAATCTAAGGAGACCGGAAGGTATAACAAAAATTCACCTTTTATAATTACAATCAAAACTCATTACAAGAGACCCGAACGTTACAACTTACAAGTTACGACATCCTTCACTGGTTTACTTTGAGTGAACAATTCTGGACAGTAACCCAGACCCATATAGTAATCATACAATAAACGGGGTATATATTAGGTGGGGCTCCATCTAACCATTTTAGCGCCAAAATGATTTAACTTCCGGTCCTGGATAGTACCACTTTATATGATTTGATTGGTTTTCTTTTCCTTTTCTCCGAAAGCTTTTTTCATTTTCTTGGCCCACTACATTTTTTTCCATCTTCAATACCCTGTGCTTTGATTTTTCTAATTTTGAGTTTTCAAAGCTAAATTGGAAAAGAAAAAGAAAAGGAATCAAATGCAAAGTATGCCCCAGTCAAGTTGTTGAAAGCTAATGATTCATTCTAATTTTCTCCTCTTTGAGATAATATATTGTATTAACATAAATGCATGAATAAAATAAGTATATCCAATTATGGTTGAAAAGGTCCAATACAATCATATGGACACCATACATTCAATTTGTCCTTGGACGACAAATGCGTTCAACTAGGATTCAGATAATATGTCAGGTAATTAATATATATAATTCATGATAAAATTGAGATATATCATACACGTTAAAAAATATCTTATTAGTTTTTATTTATTTAGTTTTACATATGGGACACATTACATTAGCATAAATGCATGCTAAACATTTATGGTGGAGAAATATGACATTTTATATTCAGAAAAATTGGGCATTTCCCAAGAATTCCATTTTGAAAAGAGAGATGATTAGTTGATTACTCCTTCTGCCCCGTTAATAATGAAACAATTTGATTTTGTACGTTTTTTAAGAAAAATATATAATATGTGGTTAATAATGAGTTTGAGATATAAAAATGTATATGGGCCCAATAATGTATGGTAATGAGTTGTATTGTAGAGTTATTTTTTAAATGAAAAATTATTTTATTTTAATGGAACATTGAAAATAAAAAATTATTTTAATTTTAACAGAACAGAGAGAGTATAATTTTCGATTGGGCCATGAGTAAGCTGATGATCATGATTCCTTAACCTTCCTTCTTAAAGCCCAAAAGGAAGCCCTAGAACTAAGAGTATATTCCTAACATTGGGCTTCCTTTTCAATTGGTCTCTTAAACTTTCCCCACAACACTAACCCGTCTCTGAGTAGTGGAAATGTTGTTTTTCCGGAAAATCAAAATGATATTTATTTAGCTTCTAATCTTCATATAATTATACAAGCAACTTTGACACGTAGTTACCCGCGTATCCTTCTCATTTATACGATAAGTAAAAATATAATACCCCAATTGAAATTGAATTTTTTATCGACGTTTTCTTGTTTCGATGAAGCTTATAAACTTGTCGCGAATAGCTCATAATAATGATGGTATTAAAAATATTATAAATATATATTACTAAATAGTAAAATTAATTTTTTTATTATGTATGTATTTTAAATTTGATATAATATGTGATTAAATTTAAAATTAAAGTTAAATATTTTGTGTCGAAAGAGTGAAATGGAAAGTTGAGTTGATCATCCAATGTTGTTGTCAAGAACTCTTGGTACATGTAATTTCTCTAACGATTGAAAACAAAGTAATAGGGTAATGTGGTTGTTCAATGCATGTATCTAAGGATTTACTATTGACTAATTCCATAAGAACCTTTAAAGAGTGTAAATCTACTTGGAAGACAAAATTTTGATGATATACAAATTGTGTATATTAAAGAGGCTTTAACTTTGTAATGAAAATTGAGTTCCATGAACATGATTGTACTGTGTACATATGAAAACTGGGTTGGTACCAAAGATAAAGGACAATCTGAAAACTTAAACTGTAGCAAGCTGTGTAAATATTGTCTTGAATGACATTGCACAAACTTGATTTTGCGAAAGATCTTAAAAAGAAAATGAAGAGCAGTTCCCTGAGGTAGCACGGGAAATCAGCATACAACCAACCATAAGGATGTGCTATTTTCGACTTCCTGATCACACAACTAAGATTGATCCTGCTAAATAAAAGTGAGAGAGAAAAGTTATGGTACATGGTTAGGGTAATCCATAAAAGTGTTGCCATAATTTTCAAATTGAGTGCGGAACCAAGAAATACTTTTAAACCTCAATGTTGTGATTTTTTTTTCAGATTTACTTTGGAGAAGATTGTTAAAGAGTGTGTTTGTTTCGAAAGCATGTGAAAAACAACAAATGATTTAGAGATTGAACCTAGACCTGTTGATGGAGCTACTGAATAGTAAATAGTGAGGAGATAACATGTTGAATGTACAACCTACTGAGCCTACAAAACAGTATATCTAAACACAGTCAATGATAGTAGCACTTTGCACATGTAGGTTATAAATCTTGATTACATAAGATGATATGTAATTGTGCGTATTCAGTAAGGATAAAAATTAGTGAAATACCTTTTAGCTATCGTTGTTGCCTAGACTTGAAAATATTTCTCTGTAAACCACATTGCGGGTGTAGACACCCTCAGATCCATCAATGGTTCCATTTTTAACCAAAACTTTTGTTGAGTGTTGAGAAACACCCCGTGAGAGTGTGACGTACAATTGTACATGGCTGAAAACATGTTCAGGTAAATAGATGCCCACATTTGGTATTGTTTGGCCCTGAGACTTATTAATTGTTAGCGCAAAGCTGAGTCGAATAGGAAATTGTTTGCGGATCATCTGAAATGGCAACTTAGAATCTTCGTCTGTCTTCATTGGCAGGCTTGGCAAAAACACGCGGGTACCCTTAAACTCTCCAGTTAAAACTTCAGCATCTATGAAATTTCTCCCAAATTTGCAGCAAAGAAGTCGTGTGCCATTGCAACACCCAATTTTTGGATCAATATTCCATAGGAGCATTATAAGGCAACCTGTCTTCAAGTGTAATTTGTGAGGTGGAAGATTGCCGGGAGAAACTGAGTTAAGGAACTCACGCAAATACAAATTGTGAACATCTTCTGACACATAATCATAAGAGTAATATGTAGCTTCCTCGTCTCCCGAGAACATTTCGATAACTTTGTCATTTAACTTGTTCGCGACATCATTCCGCGGAGTTAAATTGCTCTGTTCATCATGTACTCAGAATCATTCGAATGAGAACCCAAAGCTGGAAATGTTGCAGAAATAAGACTATCTATTGAGTTCTCACCTTCCCATGGTATTACCATTGTATCTGGTATTCGTATCATATCGTCATGAGAAGTTGGTTCTTCTCCATTTCCAACACGCATCAAGAAGTCCGAGAATATGTGATCTTGTTGAGCTCTTATGTTGTGAGTTAACTTCAGAAATTTGATAACCAGACCATAGATAGGATTGGATTGGACTATACTTGATCTCATGGTTTGTGACCTCGTGCCTCCTACTATTACAGGTACAACCTGTCTGAAATCACCGCCAAAAATCATAACCTTACCACCAAATGGTGAGTCCACACCGAGAATATCCCGCAATGTGCGATCAACAGTTTCAATGGCTTTTCTATTTGTCATAGGTGCCTCATCCCATATAATCGTTGCAGCGCGAGATAACAATTGTGACATTTCAGATTGCTTACTGATAAAACATACCGAATTACAATCCAGCTCGATTGGTATTTTTGCTTGGAATGTGCTGTCCTTCCTCCAGGCAGTTGATTTGCTGATATTCCGGAAGAAGCAGTAGCCAAAACGATAAGGCCCTCATTCTGCATGCAAGCAAGTAAAGTACGGTATAAGAAAGTTTTGCCGTTTCCCCCGGGACCATCAACGAAGAATGTCACATGTTCTTCACTCATAATTGATGTACGGATGATATTGAATGCATGAAGTTGGGCTTCGTTGAGTTTGGCAACAACATTCAAATCTTCATGGAAAATTGGTAAGTTAAGTTCATGTGCTAAAATAGTTGAGATACTTCCCAAGTCTTGAACGTTTCCAGAGACCCAAGGCAAATCAAACTCTTGAATACTTCTCTTGTGTTGTAGTAGAATATTGTTCAAGTCATGAAGAAGTCGATTAGTCGCATATATGTTGTTCACATTACTTGATGAAGGATAATTTTAAATCATGAATGTGAAATTTTCGTCCGACAAACCTCGCACCCTAGTTGTCTCACAATCAACTAAGATTGTTGCAAATAGTCCATTTTAACCATTCTAGCCTCAGCCAAGCAATGCTTAATACTATCGTCTTCTTATAGAATGCCTCTGTTCTCGGCACCTGCTTAAAGCTCAAGTAGTGTACACCATCTACTATAAGCAAATCGTCAAATGATTTTGGTGCCCTCATATGAGTTAGAAGCAGTCGCTCATAAAAAATTTCACCTTCATTGGGAGATGCAGAGTATATGTGACCTATGACTCTTTGAGATCTTCTTCTTTTTTTCCATCTCCTCTCTCGGGAGAACCATGTGTAATATATAGGGAATTCACTGTATAAGTAATTATTCTCATCATTTCCCTCATTATTAATCTCGGAGAATGACGTCAACATGGTGCGTGAATTTCTCTCATCACTGAGGGCATCTGAAATTTGCCGATGACTATAAAATCTAACTTGCTGCCTATTTGGTAGATGAAGCTGCAAGCGAACGACAGATGGATACATATGGCTAGTGGAGAACTTGTACAATTTCCTTAATGCTTCGGGAGCACAAATCCATCTTACATCTACATATTTGCTCACTTCATCATAGTTAGGGCTTGGACGTACTTCAAAAACGACGCAATCTGGACCTTCATACACATACTTGTATAAGTATTTAACACTTCGAACACTGCAACATATCTCCACATTAATATGGCAATCATACTTCAGAAGTAACCAAGGAGTATAAGGTACCACCCATCTACTATCTACAACTTTATCCCCGGCAGTGTCTAGAACCACACACGGACCATCATTGTGTCGCCTATAAACTGGATACGAATTGTCACTCATTACTGTGGACGAAGAGAATTGCTTGGGATAATCTTTCTTGCAACAACAATTCTTGTTTTGCATGCAAGGAGCACGCGGGTTCATAACTCCACGTGGTCCATGAATCATATGCTTGACCACAACATTATAGAGAAGAGGTTCTTCATCTCTGTCAGGTATCTTAGCTTTGACAATACGATCGTAATCATCAAGGGTATTCAACTTATCGTTTATATCCAGGATTATAAGCATATGCACAAGTGGCAGACCTCGCTTCTGGAACTCAACGACGTGCACATGAGCAACAACTTTCCCGAGCACGCCTCTTTTGTAAATATCAGTCTTTAGATGCTCATATTTGGATTTGAATATCTTGGTTAGCAAATCTGGACGATCTTGAGGTAGTTGTCCAGGTAGAAGCTGATCTTTTATCTCTTTCCAATTAGGATTACAGGTCATCGTGACAAAAATATCAGGTTTATCAATCTGTTGTACTATTGCCATGGCATCTTGATATCTCTGATACACATCTCTTGGGCTTCCGATAAATGATGCGGGCAAAATAGTGCAACGTCCAATGTTACCTGATTTTGGGATTATATGTAGTGAAAGAGTAATTGATGAAGTAAGATATATAGGATAAAATGGGAGTTTGAGTTTTTGGTTTTTTGAGGTACCTGCATTATTTTCACCTGTTGCTAAACTATCTTGTAGACCCTGGTATAATTCTGCTCTAATATTCTGCTGATGGCTTCTGATGTATCGTAACTTTTGGGTTTCGACTTTGACATAGTTGTCGACAGAGTATTGTTGTAAGAGTCGACCTCCATACAAAAGTATTGATGGAATGTTGCTGCGAATCTGAGACAAAAGAGGGAAGAAATGATTAGAAAGTGTAAAGGTGAAGACAAATCAGAATTCCATATTCAAAAAATACATTAGCTGAAGTTGAAGCATTATAGTACCTGTAATAAATAAGCATAGTAATCACAACAGGTTACACTGTTCGAGTCCCATCCGTATGTGCCAAAGGGTAGAAACACAGGATATTGTAGGGGGTCGTAGTAACCCGAGTATTCCTTTAAGCTTCTTAAATGACCTCCTGTTGTTTGGATGATAATATCCCTTTCAGCAGAGTCACTATCATCTTGTCCAGCAGAGATAACCGCAGCTGCATGTGACGCTGTTGGAAGTACATATTGTCTATCCCTTGAGGGCCGCTCCTTAATGAGCAATTTACAATTCATAAGGTCCGAATGTTGAGCAATTTGTTGGAATGTGTTAACAAACGGGTTATGAGCATCTAATATCCGTTTTATTTTTTCAATCAAGGCAGGATGTAGATCATCGCTCTCAAGTAGGCGATTTTCAGTCTCGTGCTCAGTGTCATAGATGAAAAGTTGGATATATCTTGGCCTATGCCCCGGGGGAGGCAATAGTGCTCCAATCTTGTGATAAATTGCTCCATGAGCTCTGAAAGTATACACACCTTGGCCAGCGACACGGTCATCCAGTTCAACACCCATTGAAGTGAACGAAAAAACATGGTTATAAGCACGGATATTATGCCTTAATTCTCTACCTTCAGGAGATTGATCCTTAAATAAATTATATGCCTCTGAAGGAACAGGGATTTCGTGGAGCATAACCTTTCCCTTTCGACAACAAAATGCTTATGTTTCATATTGAAACAAAGTTGCTTGACAATGATGACAGGTTCTTGGTGGTTGCAATTCGAAAGCTTGAAATCCCTGCCTCACTAAAATCTCTTGCAACATTGTGATGAGAACCGGATTGTGCAACCATGTTATTTTCATCATTAGAGTCATTGTCTTCATCACCACGCATTTCATGATCTGGTGCATGAGAATAGCATGGGAGGTAATAATAAATCCAAAACTGCGGGCTGGTCTAATATGTAAATAATGTAGTTCCTACCTTGCATAGTTGAAGACTGTGCATTGGAGGTTGATCCATGAAACTGGTTATTTGTAGTCCTATTTGCAAACGGGTTGTGAGATAACCGAGTGAAATGGCTTGTCCCTACAGGTCTTGTTCCATCAACATGGTGTATGGCTGCAAGAAGAATGAGAAGGCAGAGTTGTTCGTATGAGTTTGATATGAAAAATTCAGTAATGTTGTTGAAGTATGAAATTAGTGTACCATGGCTTGTTGTAGTTGCATTTGACGTATGTGAGGTTGTTGCTTCGAAATGTTGTCCAGGACTTGAGAGTTAACATTGCCAGAAGTCGGAATATCATTATTGGAAACTGTTGTAGTAGATGACACAGGAACTTTAATAATTAGAGTTAGCATTAAGAAAGTTCTGAGTTGGTAGATGGCGGAGTAATTTTAGTGTGTACTCCAAGTTTGCTAACTTGTCCCGTTGTGTGAAAGTTGAGCCTGTTGGTTTGCTTGGATGGCCCTCTGTGCATGATAGCGTTGACGTCGGCGGGTAAGATAAGTTTCCCTTTCTTCCGTAGTCATTGATTCTCTTCTCTGTCTCGCTCTTCTGCGGGCACTTGCTCTTTGACGCTCAACTTCTTCTAACATATCATTATGTTTTTGATTATGACCTAGATGGTCCGTCGAATTATAGTCTTAAACCTGCCGCCAAGATGTAATCAAGTTTAGGAAATTATCTACAGCTGAAATGATAAACCAGGAGAAAAGAATCCTTCTTTAACTTGTTAAAAATATAAGCATTAAGAAGTTCAAACCTTTATCCTGGAGTTATGTGTAATTTTTATTTTTGTAAAATATGAAGTTATACGCAGTAACAGGATATATTATAAAGTCATTCAAAATGGCAGAGTCTTGAAAGGGAGTAAGATATATTGTACGAAACCTGATACATACCTGAATGCTGTTTCTCATTCATTCATGATGTTAAGATACACGAACCTAATAATTATGCACATCATCTTACATCTGCAGCAAAACTACTGCACACTAAGGCCTAACCTAATACCAGATTACCAAGTAATCTACATTCAATTCGACATTACACAAACTAAACACTAAACCTGTAATAGTCCAATAAAAATACGGGACTACCAGGTTTAGATACACTACCTACATACAAAACCTATATTATACTTAAATACAATAGCACTGAACCTAATTCACTATGATTCTACCAGGGAGGAGGGTCTCTGGTTGCTCATCTGAACAACCACCCTTTGCCGTAACGAGCTTTACAACCGAACGAGCATCCAGACTGAACTTCTCCATAGCTTCCACAAAACCCTGCCTCAGGACATGTCGAATCCAATCCTCGACCTGTTTATTTTCAGATAAATATGCAGCGGCTAGGAGCTGCTGCATTACACCTGGCTCAATCTCCAGGGTACATCCCGACCCAACAACTTTGTGCAAACATTCACTGATCTCCTTGGACAATCTCTCAGCAAGAGACTCAAAATCAAATGGTCTGAAAACCACCCTTTGACCAATTTCTAGATCAAAATTTTCCAGCCATGATCTGTAGTTCTCAGAACTGGAACCAGAATCAGATTCTGAAGCACAAGGGTCGGATATGTCACTTCCTTCGGCGGGAAAATTCAAATCCAAGTATGAGTTCGATGCTTTGTGTGCTTTTTTTCTCAACTCCAAGCTGCTACCACACTGATCCGTGCTTCTGCTCCCACCAATAAGCTTTCTCTTGTTCATCAAGTTCACATCACAAAAACCTTTATCCAAATGACCCGTTTCATGGCTCGCCAGATCATCATTCAGATCAAATCTGATTAGTACCTGAATCAACTGCGCCTTTTTGCATAACAGATCTTCCTCGGAGTACTTGCCCAACTCCTCAACCCCCAATCTCGTAGTAGCTAGAAAGATTGAGTTACCCACGTTTACTTCTCTTCCACGCAAGTCCATTAATCTACCAGTCTTCACCGCATGAGACAAGCTATTCTGGACAACGGAATCAGCCTTGTCAACATTTTCAATGAAAACAACAGATGGCTTTTTGCTCAGCTTTTCAACCATATAATCAATGACAGTCCCTCTCATGGATGGATCGTATCTGTTTGTCACAGAAGGACCAAACAACTTATCTGCACGGGCTGCTGCATTTGGGAAGCATAGATCTATACAGACAAGACTTTCTGTGCTGCCATATAATATCTCGGCAAGTGCTACTGCAAGCTTTTTCTTGCCTAATATATCAGGTCCATGGAGATTAATCCATAAATCACTACGGTTCAGGCCCAAGAGATGCGTTTGTGGTTGAGTGATGGCTTTAGTAACATCAATTATGGCCTCTTCTTGCCAACTTACTCTTTCAGTGAGAGCCTTGTAAAGCGTCTTGGGGTCCTTCACATCCGAGCACCTGTAACTGTTAGCATTTGATGAAAAGGAGCTAGATAAGTCCAAACGAAACTGATTTGCTAGCTTCTCTTGTTCTTTGCATGCAAAAGCCGAAACAGTTCCCAGACCCAGATCAGTAGTCACTGAAGTAACCGAAGTTGTAGAATCCAAACTGCGAGATTTGAGACCACCATGACATTCGGGAGGAATTTCACCAGATTTAGATGATGCATTTGGATCAGTGGCCTTTTGCATACTCATTGAGCTAAGTTCTTTTGTTGAAGAACTCTGTTGTAAATCAGATGACAGGCTGGAAATTATGTTAAGTTTTCCCTGTTCGGCTGGTGATCCATTGAACTGGTTCCTATTTTCATTGCTCGGAGATGAATTTTTCTCAGCAGCAACTTGAAACCCAAAAACTCGGGGAACCTGATAACCTATATGGTGTGTATTTCCTTCAGGTAAAGGTTGTTTGTGGTGATATTGGTCGCAAATATTGTCCCATTTCTTCTGGACTCCAGCAATCTTCACATTTAGTAGCAAGCTATCATTTTTGGCCTGCATCAGGGATGCTCAGAATAAGTTTGTATAACTAGTCCAGAATAACATGGAATTTTTTTTTTTTAATTTCTCTCATCAATTTACTTTTAGTTGAAATAAGTTTCTATACTATTATTTATACCTTGAAGTTATCAGCCTGGGTGCTTGGTTCAGAATTTTGCATCCAAGGGGGCAAACTTGACTGACATTGCTCTGTTATTGAAGCACAGGATCCATTTGAAAGTGCAGCTACTTCTTGTTGGTACTTCTCATTACATAAATTACAGCGGCCAACCCTTAGCCCTGTGTTGCTCAATGCAGTCTTTGTATCAGATGGCATCGAGAAGAACCCGCCCAATGGGACAAAAGACTCCATCAAGCTGCAAGTTTCATACAAGACATGAGAGAGGCAACTACGAGATTGCACAAAAAAAAAAAAACTACGAGATTGCACGCATTACAACAAAAGGCAAACTCGTCAAACGCAACAAATTGAGAAAAAGCAACGCAATCCCCTGCTTGCCGATAAAGCATGGTCTAAGTTTAGTTGGGAAGATTCTTTGTAAGAGAAATTTTAAAATTAATCAGGACTCTGAACTTAATTAGTTATTTACGAAGGTCTAGGAATATGGTCGCGCTCTCAAATTTAATGTTCAGTTTTCAAACATAGTGAACCAAATCTTTGTTTATCTTGGGTGATATACTTTGTCACGTTACATCTGTTCTATGACAGCGCCACCACTTTGAAACAAACTCCATTATTACAAAGTAGAAATTTTCAGGATCAGATCCTATCTGATGCTTGCCTTGGTGAAGCAAAAAATCTAAAGGATCAGCACCTTTAAACACTATGCAAATTGAACGCACGATACCGATTTGGTTGAAAAAAGTTAGATACCGTGAATCAATTCCGCCAGCCACTTAGTTTCAGAAAAGCTATGACAAGTTCTTCATAGTTAGGGGCAAACAGCACTAGCCTGATAAGGACCAGAAAATTTTGGGATGCAGATTTCCACAAGTTTGTTGGACTTTTATCAAGCCATCAACAAGTGGCGCATAAAGCATCTTAGAAGATATTATTAGGAACATAAATAAATACATGACAAACTTTATGCCTACAACCAGATCAGAATATCTGATGTGGGACGCATTGTGTAAGATTTGCGGCTTGTTTTTCACCTAAACAGCCATCCAATCAGTAACTCAAACAGTTCTACGCTTTAACAAATTTTTATTTACAAAGCTTCATCAAAAAGTAATAGTCAGTAGCACATAGTTTCATCACAAAGTAATGCAGTAGTAGCGCATGGCTTCAGCAATCAAACAAGATAAACACTTAAACTAGAAAAAAAGTGCATACATTCTTCAACACACAATAAGCTCTAGACTCAAGTAGATTTTCAGTAAACAGATTTCAGTTAATCCCTTTCATAACTAAGTGGAATGTCAAATGGATGAACCTACTTTTACTTCAACTAACATGTCAATCTAATCAGACAATTACGAAATTTCAAGAACATGTAACATCACAAACTGACCTGGATCTCGGATACGAACCACCCACCGAAAACTTCAGCGAAGTAATCGGCAACACCTCCATATCCCAATCCTCCTCAACGGACGGAAACTTGTTCAAGAACTTGAAATAAACATCATACGACACCGCCGCCCCGATCAACCACACCTTCCCACCATGAACCTCCAACAGCTTACTAAACCTCCCCACCAAGTACCTCAATCCACCACCACCAAAATCACCACCAAACGCCTTCAAATCACCAATACTCACCAACACCCTCTCACTCTCCAGCAACCTCTCCACCTCCTCAAACTTCCCCTCCATCACTCTCTCATCACACTCCCCATTCACAAACCTCAATACCTCATCCCCAACACCAACCACACTCAATCCACTCAATCCAGCAGGCAAAACATCCTCCACTCTCCTCTCCATCGTCTGCAAAAAACTCCGCAACGTCTCTTCCGCCGAAACCCCCATCAGCAGAGGATTCCTCTTCCTCCTCACCCCTCTCACCATCACCTCCCCAATCCTCCTCCAATTCTCCTCCCCACACGTCACAAACGGAAAACTAAACCCCTTGCTACTAGTACTACCACCACTACCATTACCACTCCCCTCTTCCCCACCTATATTACACAGAAACATCGGCCGCTTGTACCTCGACGTACAACCACCACCACCACCACCACCAAACGGATAGAAACTACTCCCCGGCCTACACGTCGCCAATTTCAAATCACAGCTCCTAAAACCTGCCTCACCAAACACTCTACTCACCACCGGATCATCCAAAATCGACAGAATCAAATTCCGCAACTCTACCCTCACAATCGGCACACTCGCCGACGAATACTGCTGCTGCTGCTGATAGAAGCTGAAATTCTCCGGCTGCCTCCGCTGATTAGCTTGCGATCGCTTAATCGCCGCCATGAGCGAGTTCGCAACAGGCGGCTCCTCAATTTTACTACTCGAAGGCATACGATCGAGAGCCACACTCAAGGAGAGCTCCAGAGCCTTGAATTGCATTCTGGCTGAGTACGCATTGTTCCGAATCCGAGTGCAGGCCTCTCGGAGAGTCGAGTTGGGGAGTGAGAGAAGCGAAGAGACGAGGTGGAGAGACGTCGTCTGAGAGTGGCCGCGGCGGCGCGCGACGGAGACGGCGTCGTCGAGAGCGGCGGCGGTCTTCTCCGTCAGGCATTGCCGGGCGGAGGAAACCGGCGTAGGCATGTACGGTAAGGGTGTTTTTTTTTTCCTCCGATTGTGTGGGAGAAAATTGGTGGGAGTTTTTGTTGTTTTTGTTGGTTTAATTAAGAAGTGTGTTTTTGTGGGAATAGATGGGTGGTAAAAGCGACGAGTTTCATAATAATGATATAAAATGAATGGTGTTTTTTTTTGGTTATTTAAGGGTGTGTGGAGAAATGGTGTGATATATAAATATTGGAAATGTTTGTGTGTGGGTGTATGAAGTTGAGAGGAAGCTTTTTTGTGATTTGGGCTTTTCGACTATATATTGGATGAGAAGTGGCGCACAGTGTCTTCTACAGTGCCACTTTTGTTCTGCACCCATCATCCACTACACTGTTACTATGTCCGTCCCAAGTTAATATTCATGTGAACTCAAACACATAATTTTTAAAAAAATTGAATAAGATACGAGAGATATTAATAAAGTAATTCCTTCACTCATTTTTAAACTTTTTACTTTGTTATTTTTGTTGTTCCAATAAAAGATTTTCATTTTCATTTTAATTATTTTTTGCCCAACTTTAACATTAGAATATTGAAACATCTCAAAATTACATTTTATACCACTCAGTTATAAACAAAAGTACTTTTTTCTTATTAGTTTATGAAAAAATACTCTTGTCTTGTTTTTTAACCCAAAAAGTGTTTGGAAAGCTTAGGACGGAACGGAAAAAGTAGAAAGATATTGATAAAGTATGAAAAAAATGAATAAAGAAAGAAAAATAGTTATTGGAATAGGAGAGATAATGTATAAAGTATGGAAGATGTTTTTTGATTTTAAGAATGAGAATATAAAATTGGGACGAACCAAAATGGAATACAAGAAGATGAACATGCGATGAAGAGAGTATATGTTTAGTTCGAAATCATTTACCGATTAAGATGAAGTAAATTAACTTGGCGGATGAATCTTTACGTGATCACTCTGGCCTTAAGTCATCGAGTAACTAATGTGATAAGTTACATTTTGGTATTGATTAAGATGAGGGAGAATATCATCTTGATCGGAATTTGAAATCCTCTTGGAAGTGAATTTATGTGATTTATGAATTTTAAGTATGCATGTCGCAACTTGTTATTGTTTAACTTTGACTTTCGTGATTTGAAGGTTACTACGAAAATTATTGAGTTTACCCAGTACGCACTCGATGGATAGCGGATGCGGTTTCCAACGTCATTCAAAAAAAATTTATGATGATATTCATCTGGTGATTTAATTTAGTGAAGTACATATTTGATTGAAGTATGACATGACATAAAAATTAAAATTCTATCAAAAATGTCAAAGAAGTTTCGGAAATCTTTTAACAATTTGATATTATTCATAACTTCTTGGGACAATTTAAAAGGGAATGAAAATTATGAAATACAAAGTGTGTATGATTATTGCAAGTTTCAAATCAATTTATCGTATTAAGATTATAAAATATTTTAATTAGTATATAGTGTTCTACATTCTTTATATAATGTTAAATAATGTATTTTATCCTGACAATAATAAGGTGTTGCAAATGCTATGGAATATCTAAGGAGCTGATTGGTAAGCAATTTGAATTGAAAAATGCTCATTTAAATTGTCTGTTTTGACATAAAACAAGCTATTTGAATGAATATTTTCTAATTCAAATCGATTATCAATCAGCCTCTAAATTTTTGTTATTGCGATATAATTTGAATATGTAACTATTAATTTTAGTATTACAATTTTTTCATGTTTGAGTTTAATTATAAATCATTGAAATTTGGAAAGCGATTATGGTTTTTTATTAGAAGGAGTAGGTGTTGGGCAATGAGATATTTGGAGGGAACAAATGCGGGTCGACAGGTGGCGGGAGTGGACGGATTGTTGGTGTAATTTTCAAATATACCTTTTTCAAGTATTAAAATTGAATTGATGTGAGAAATAATAAATCATTAAAGTTTAGTAGTAGGATGGATATATACCTTATCTCCACATGTGACATTTAAGATAGGAAGTCCTATGTTTTCTTTTCACTCATTCAGTTTATTCACTTCAGCTATATTATTCAGTTTAATTTAATTCAATTTAATTTTACTTAATTATAATTTATAATTACATTACATTTCAGTTCAAATAAATTCACTAAATTTCAATTGAAAAAAATAAAATTTAAATATACGTAAGTATAGTTATATGGTTATGTAGCATTTACATTAATGAAATAACAATATATCTAGCGTTTAGTTACATGTTAAATACACATTAATATATAATTTAATTTTAATATAGAAGTTGTGAATTAAATAGTCTTCATAAGTTTAAGTCTTATCTTAATTTTTGTATTAATGTTTATAATTATGTGATGCTATATTGGTCCAACTAGTCATGAATGATTGATATGGACAATTCTCATAGAAAATAATAATTGTATTTATTATGTATTATTAATATCTAACATAGTTAATCTTTGACTAGTTATTCGTGATATGCAATATTCGCATGCAGTTTTTATTTTTTTAATTTTAATTGTATATGATAAAAAGTACATTATTTAAATTATATGAATAAAAAAATATATATATAAAATTTAACATAGTTTAGTATAAAATTTAAAGTTTAAAATTAAAAAAGTAAGGGAAGAAATTACTTTTGGACTAATAATTTTACATGATCTTCCACGTGATACCGCAGAAGTCTATTTTCTTTCTTCTATTGAAAATGTATTATCTAATTTGAAATTCTTCTTTATTCCTCAGCCACTCACCCTTAAGCGCACTTGGAAATATCTATCCCCTTCTTTTTCCCTATTCTTATCATAATATTAAACTATTTTATTCCCTTAAGAAAAACACAACTAAAAGAGGAAAAAAGGTCACCATGTTTCAGATTTTAGATCATCAGCTAACATCAAGGTCTTCATGTAATAGGTCTAAGGAAAATTAACATATCAAGTGGATAAGTTTATACCAAATAGTATCTTATAATTATACAAAATCAATCAATTTATAAATACATAATTAATCAATTATCAAGTAGTTTATCATCTAATGGTTCGATATCAAAACTTAAATAAAAAATAAGTATGAAAGTAGGGCATCAAAATACCACACCAAACGAAAATTTGTTAGTTTCTGAAGTATAAAATCATTGATAAATATCCAGTGGTTTCACAATTTGTTACCCGCCCACCAAATATTTTTGCCAAATGAAGCCAAACAAGTTCATGAACTGCACTTTTTCCGTTTCTTTGTTCACTGACTCTTACCTCTTGACCATCTCTAATGGAGTAATTAATGAATGCCATGTTCTTTTATGTTTTACAGGAAAATTGAGGTTAATCATAATACAGGAAAACTGAGGTTAATCATAATAGTATATAAGGGACGGATTGGTATAAAATTTGAGTGGTCGTTTTCAATTGAAATTGAATTTTTATATATAAAATATTTAATTTAAGTGGGGAGATGTCCGCTTCAGCGGTATAACAATCATGGTCTAAATTTTACTATAAATCCATACTGTGTGTGTTCGATTCTATAGTAAACCAAACATACAAATTTGAAATACATACTACGGTATACTATTTACTACCAAACAACCATACAATTACACTCTATACGACATGTAATACTAATACTCAATCAAACAGTGATCAGGTTAGTACAAATTTTCAAGGTGTTGAAAATATAGTTGGATTAGTATTTTTTTTCTATTCAATTATAATTCTCCTTTTTTGGTGATAGCAACAGTTGGTAGTAGTGGCAGAGCCCAACATAACATAACATTAACATAACGTGAAAGTAAATCTGACTTTTTATGGCTTTAGGCTTTTAGCTGAGTGGGACAACTTTCATGTCAATTTCTGCTGATGCATGCTCTGTGCTTAATTCACTTTTTACTTTCTACCATTTCATGAACAAAGGGAGGAGTAGCATTCTAATACTCGTTTGAATACTATTCGAGAATTTTTGTTTGTTATAACTTTTAAATACAGAAGATCGAAATGACTTTATAGTATCAACATTTTTCTCTACCTATATAACAAACCTATAATACACTATCCAATTACAATTCTATACCAAACACAATTTTAAAAATCCCACTACAATTCCGATCATTATTCATACATTTAAATCGAGGCATTTAAGTCGCATGTCAATCAGCCCCTAAACTTTTTATTGAACACTAATACAAGAATTTAAGTAGTATTATGTTACATTTAAAAGTTTGAATTTGTAAAAGGTTATGGAATTTAGTCATATCTATTAATATTCCAATATTCTCCTGCACTTGTGGTCGATTTCAACGTCTTTAGAGAGTCCATTCGAGTGAAAATTTTAATAAGGTGCAAAAATTGTCTTCATGAAGATTCTAACCCAGATTGGGCGTGATCCAGATGCTCTGATACCATAATAGAATTCTGTCTCATTTAAAAATTCAAACTCGTAGAGATTTATGAAATTTAGTCATATATATTAATACTTCAACAGTATTGAACCATTAATCAATGACTCGATCATTTTGAACTGGTCAGATCCGATACTTTAGGGGTTGGGTAAGGGTTATATCAAAATTATTCTAAACTAATCATACAAATCCGTATGGAAATATTCTTATCTTATGAAAATAAATTTGTACAGAATTAATAGTGTCATTCCAATTCCGAATCAACTTATTGATATGTGTACCGTCCGAATCAATTCTCCACTGGAATAGAGTCTAGCAGTGCAAGAGAAATAATCACTTTGGTACTTTATTCTGATTGCAAATTGATACCCAAAGTCAAGAAGTTCAAGAAGCAGCAGCATATAATATCAAAATATGGGATTCTTAGGATCTTTTGGAGTGACCACTTTTTATCACTCGTGACTAAAGGAAATTATTTTCCAGTTGACCGAATCCTATGTAGCCAGCCATGTATCCATTGCGTTTTCCTGCAAGTTATTATCACCAGTTCAAAGATTCTCCCAGAAAAACCACTTTTCACTCCGGAATATTTTACTCTCCTAGCTCCGCCCCTACGAATGCAATTTTAAATGCTTAATAATTTAAGCAACGAGAGATATTTGATGAACTTTTTAATACAAGTGATAGTACTGAGGAATAGCAGTGTTCTCAGGTGTTTGAAGCCAGCCATTAAGGAATCTGGAATCCTCCAATAGAATCGGAAGAGCATCTCTGAAAAACTGGGTTTATAAAAAGTTGATTGAAAAGGAGAGAACGTGTCCAAAACTGCATAACCCTAATGGGTGCCCCTACCTACTAGTTTACCATTCTAAATTTGATCTTTATTCACTCCCAAACTGTAAGCGTATAGGAAATTTTTACACTGAAATTATAAAATAAACTTTCACAATATAAGATTTAAAATACATACTCATAAGTATTATGTAAGAATAATTTAATATCAACGCATTAAATACCAAGTATTATGTATTAACCGTATTTAATGCATTTGTGGTAAAACTACGGACATATCAAATCAAACAACTTTTTGAAGGGGCACCCCTATACCCTGGGTGGGTTGGTGGTCCACCATGAGAGGTACTGCTGTTTGAATGAAATGGTATCTACATCCATTTCTCTCAACAAGGAGCAATTGTCGAGAAACTATGGACGGTGATGATGAGAAATGGTGAAATACAATAGCACTGCTCTGTGTGTGGTGGTTGTGGTGGATGGCTCTCAAATCACCCCCTAACTTTACATGATATTCAAGATTCCACTCACTTGCGAGTGAAATTTTAACTTGATAGGATCGAAGTTTAAAACTAATTTATATGTATGGATTGGGTCGGATTAAAAGGAGGACGGTAGGTATATCACATAGCATATGCTAATTGACATGGGGCGGGCTTACTAAGTGTACCTAGTCAAAATTTGAATGAGTTCCTCTTTCCAGAATCATGAGTGACCTTGTGCAATTAAGATCGGACTTGCTAACTGATATTGGCGGGTTGACTCTGGTTTATTGGCCAAATTCAAACCTTTTATGTTAAAATATTGACTCTTTGTAAAAATAATGCACTTTTCTAAAAGAGGATTTACTACACAAGTTGATGAGAGCTTTCTGCGGTGTCTAGTGTGTTTAGTCGAATTTCATTAATTACTACTCCACTATGGCTTGACAAGAAATCTCCTTTTACCCACTCGTTATCACAATTTCAAAATAAATGAGGATTTATTTTTATTTTTAAATGGAAGGGTGATTCGAACCCCACTCAATTAATTGGAGTTGAAGCATCTTACAAATTGAGTTATGATTCCTTGTCATAAATAAGAATTTGTTATCTTCAACTTAAAATTAATTATGTTCAGTTTGATTAAATTTAGTTCAGTTTAGTTAAATTCACTTCAATTCAGTTCAGTTCGGTTTAGTTATAATTTATATTTTACTTAAATTCAGTTCAGTTCAATTAATTCAATTCAGTAAATGTTAGTTGAAGACAACACAACCTAACACTACCTTCATAAATAAAGTGAACGACTTCATATCCACAATGAAATTTCAACACCATTACACTATAAAAATTCAGCTCCATATCACAATATAATTGCAAATTGGTTAGTACAAAGTCTTAGTCGATTTGATCGCACTATAGATACTTAAGGCACGATTAACAACCAAAGAAGTTGTTATCGGCGAAAAATATCTCTTGTCATCAATACGAAAAGGTATCGCTAGCGATAAGTGTATTGAAATTGGAGAAACTCATAGATTTATAAATGGACGGAGTCGCACGTTCAATCATTTTCACAAAACACACTTGCCTGGCTCATCAAATTATGCAAGGCCAGAAGCCAAATTGTGGTCCCTTTGAGAAATCAATGTAGCAAAATAGAAGAATCTGGAAGTGGAAGATCTCTTGGATGCAGATTCTTGCCTGTTCTTATTTATTTTACTTGTGAATAATTTCCCCAAAATATCGTCTGGAGCCAAATGACACTGTTTTAATTAATGCTAAAATGACACATTAGTAACGGAAACTGTTATATCTAAAACGACACATTATTAACGGGAACAGGGAACGTTAGTTATACTATCAGGGTCACGTTGCAAGTTGCAAGCTGGTACTGGTTGATGTTTGACAAAACTGGGAAAAGGCCCGTGAAAAAGCATTGATTAGCCCACTTTGTTAATTCAACCAATAACTAGAACCAAGCAACCAATAATAGTACTCTATTTCTTTCTCTTTTTGAATGATGGATGTGTGCATTTGGTATTTCTACCGGTACTTCCTCCCTTGTAATATTTCCAACTTTATCATTTTTTATATAACCTTAGTAATATAAATTGAAATTAAATAAATAATTATCTAACTAATTTTCTTTTTAAACGTCGAAAGGTGACTCAAACCCCCGACCTATTGGTAGAGTTGAAGTGTGTTAATAGCTGAGATGTAATTAATTGTCAATAATCTAACTAATTTTAATGAATTTATTACAACCAATATTAATACTATTACTATTTTGCATCTATAAAATAAATTGTACAGGTTATTGTAAATGGAGGGTTGGTATTGATGGTATCTGTCATTTCTTTTCACTAGGTACCCTGCCCAAATAGGTGAAACTGTACTTCAAATTATTGTGATCCTTTTGTTAGGTGTCAACATGTCACTGGTAACCATAGTGGACTGAACTCATGGAACCTAAGAAACAAAGAACCTGTTTGGAATTCCAGAAGTTCTCTTCCAACAAAAATAAGAAGAAGAAAAAAACATTCTCGTACCATTGGAGTGACCATCTCCCCATTCAAATTAAATATTTTATATATAAAAGAGTTCAATTTTAATTAAAAAATTTCACTCAAATGATATCCTAATCAGTCACTTTTTAACTTTGATTTGAGTAATATTGTTAGTTTTATGTTAACAGTAAGTTTTCTGTTGATTACTTTGTTGAGCAGATAATTTAGTCCGTACCATCTTTTATGATATGGAATTAATTTCACCGCAAACCAAGTTCAAGAATCCATCAAATGACTAATGAGAAGCAAATTTAGGCTTTGTTATTATTTAAAAATTCATTAATTAATTGCAGTTCAAATGATTTGTTCGATTCAATTCTATTTATAGGTTCATTTTTACACTACAATTCAGACGAAAAAGAATAAAAGTTTGTTTAATATACGATTTAAGTGTTATATTCTAACTTTTTATACACAAAACTTCAACTTTAATTAAAAAATGATCAATTAAATTCTATCTCAAACCGTCTACCAATCATTACATATGTTAATTTACACCCTCATACAACATGCAATATGCGTAGTGATAGAATTGAAAGCACAGGTTACAGAAGGCTCAAGCCAAAACAGTCACATATATAGGAGTATCCAAACTTTGTGAACATCAGTAATATAAAGAAAACATTCAAATTCATATATATATTTTTCAGTGGTTCGGTTTAATAACATCTTAAACTAATGTATAGTTATTTTGAATTTCATTCGCATCAAACTTGATTCGTCAGTTATGCCACCTTATATACATCACCTACTTAATTAGAAGCAATACTCCTTTAATCTCAATCAATTCTTATAATTATTCGTGTTAGCATGTTTCTTCCTCCTTGTTAAATAAATTAGTAAAAATGTATAATTTTTTAAAATTGATTACAAGACAAATATACATCGTATATGATTGAGTTGACGAATTCACCCCAGTAGTGTGGAATCTTTGAAATGATGTGTACAGATTACAGATGTAAATTTGCACGTTTCGTTTCACTTTTATAGGTAGCCTGCCAGTCCTAGTTTGCTAGTCGTTAGTCGAATTGGGCGAAACAGTACCAGAAATCATTCTGCAACTTTTGTTTGCTGTCAACATGTAATTGGTTGCCCATGTCCAACACTTAATCGACTCATCCTGGACCCTTAATCACACGTTGCTATGCAGCTATGCTTTCACTCTAAGCTAAGGCGAATCAGTTTCGGTTTGTTCCGAACTATGTTAGTCGTAGTTCGATCAATTTTTAATTTACACGCAACAAATACCTTTTTAAAAAATTTACTTGGACTTTTTGTCACCTAAAAATTGAATTTGACCTTGTGAATAATAAAAGTAACAAGTTAGCGCCACACACATGTTACGAATATGATTTCCCTTAAAGATAATTAAGAACGATCTTTCTAATCAAACTCCATTCCAAATCTTTTATCCACACGTCTACATTTTGAAAACTCTACAAAAAGTTACTTCACCTAAAAATTAAAGTAACTTAAATACTATATGAAAAATTACATGTATAAACAACTTACATATAACGATATATAAATAACTTACATATAAGGATGACTCTCTTAAATATTTACATATAATTTCATTCTAATTTTTTGAACCCTAAATCCACTTTAACTAGACAAAATTATACGTACCTCACTTCATTTTTATTAGTTGTGAACCTAAAATACAAGTTTAACTGGATTTGATAATTATTTTGAAATTCGGCTACAGTAATATACTCCAAATAGAGCGCTAAATTGAATTACATAACCAATTTGAAATCCGTAGGCATGAAACCAACTCCTGAAAGTCTGAAACTACATTGACTAGATCATGAAACTAACATACTAGTTTCATGGACACAAAAACTAGTTTCAAAATAATAAAAATCTATTTTCATATTCACAAAAACTAGTTTCAGTACTACAAAATCTAGTTCCATGTCCACAACAGTTAGTTTCAGAACCACTGAAGTTAATTTCAAGTTCACTAAACTCGAATTAAGCGGCTATCGAGCCTCTCACAAAATTTAAAACCCTAGAGGAAAATGGTGAACCCAAAAAATCCACTAAATTTGATTACTCCATCCGAGAGCTACGATCTTAATTAGAGTTTAGGTTTAGGACGGGTCCAAGGACTACCGTCCTGGACCCATCATAAACCCTAAACCCTAATTAAGCGGTTACCGAGCCTACAATGTTATTTTTAAGATCTAGTATGTTAGTTTCAGTATAAATAGTATTAGTTTCAGGTTCACTCAAGTAGATTCAAAAACTCAGAAGTTAGTTTCATTTTCATCTATTTTAGTTTTATGTTTGATAAAGTTAGTTTCAGGAAGCCAGAGTTTATATTAATTAATGTTAGTTTCATCAACTAAAAATGTTGGTTTCAGGTTCCATCACACAACAAATATTATTAAATTAGTTTCATGTGAATCGAAGTTAGTTTCAGGTGCCTTTATACTAGTTTCTGGTTCATTAAGCTAGTTTCAAGAATTTAGAGTTAGTTTCATATTCATTAATGTCAGTTTCAACAACTAAAAAAATGTCGTTTTCAGGTTCCATCACACGATAAAAATTAGTTTAATTAGTTTCATGTGAATTGAAGTTAGTTTTAGGTGACTTTATACTAGTTTTAAGATTTCTTATATTAGTTTCAGTATAAATAATATTAGTTTCAGGTTCATTCAAGTAGTTTCAAAAACTCAGAAGTAAGTTTCATGTTCATCTACTTTAGTTTTATGTCCGATAAAGTTAGTTTCAGGTTCATTAAGTTAGTTTCAGGGATTCAGATTTAGTTTCATATTCATTAATGTTAGTTTCAACAACTAAAAAATGTTGGTTTAAGGTTCCATCACACAACACATATTAGTTTAATTAGTTTCATGTGAATTGAAGTTAGTTTCAGGTGTCATGTACTAGTTTCAAGATTTTTTTTATATTAGTTTCATAACCACAAAATTGATTTCATGTTCACATATCCTGGTTTCATGTTCACAAAAGTTAGTTTCAAAACCATAAAAATCCTAAAAATATTTGAATCAAAATCCCTGAAACTAGTACGGACATGTTTGAGACTAACTGTTATGTTTGTGAAACTAACTTTTATACTCCTGAAACTATTTTGACTTGGTATGAAACTAGAGAAACCAACATTTATGCTCCTGACACTAGCATGAATTGCTTGAAACTAGTGAAACTAATAGGTATATACATGAAACTAATGTTTTATGAAGCTAATATTCATGAAACTAATACAAACATATTTTAATATTTGTGAAACTAACTTCTCATTCAATAAAATTAACTTTTTTAAACTAGCAAACATAAAACCAATAAAGATGGGCATGAAACTAATAGAAATTTACCTGCAACTTATATTTTACAGTAATTATCGATACAATATCAATTAAAAAGAGCTCTAATATTGAGTAACGTCGCATTGCCCAGGCCTTTCCTCTTCTTCCACATCGAAAAATTGAATCAGAACAATTTTTTTTAAAATTCATGTCGAAAACGAGAAGAAAATGGTGAAAATATCAAAGAGAGGTGAGGAAGAGAGCTTGTTGGAGGAAGAAGCGAGTAGAAATCGACAAAAAAAATAAAAAGAAGAGAGAAACAAGCGTAGTGTACTGGTGCTGAAGAAAGAAGCATGTTGAATCTAGAAGAAGGAATGAGGGTATAATGGAAAAATAAGAAAGTAATTAGGAAAAAAAATAGAATGGAGGTATCTGTGATGATTTTAGCAAGCAGAATAAGCCTATTATGTAAAGTGATATGTTTTTGTAATTTTCTTTAAATACTATATATTCCCTTAAACTTAAGGTTGATAAGTTCGGAGTCACTCTTAATTATGTTAGTTTATTCAAACTTTATTCTAAGACGGTTGGATTTGCACTTTTTGTACGAGTATTCTAATTCTTGTGAAAGTATTCATGAACTTTTAACCGTTTAAAATATACGTGACGATCACAATTTCAGAAAAGCAGAGCAGTAATTTGGCCTAATTTTCACTTTAATATTGAATACTACACTGCGAAAACCTAAAGGTAGCACCCATGCCTCTTTGAGAGTTAAGAACCATCTAAAATAATAAGAGGTCTCTCCTGTAAAGAGTGCTATTCTTTTTTATAGTACTAGAAAATTGAGACGCACTTTTCGCGTGCGAATTTTAAACTGATGCTTTTAAATGTAAAGTTTTATAGATTAATAATTGAAATTATCGTAGAATTATTAGTTACATCGTCACAATATTAATTATAATGCTACATAGATTTTAATAAGAATAGATCATATAACGTCTCGGAATGTTCATAAAATGAATAGAAAAAATAAAATGAAAAGCTCAAGTGAAGCTAACTACTTAATATGTATCACTCAAGTGAATTAATCGATTACACACACACACACACATATATATGGGGATGGACTATTGAAGTTATCTTGTTGAATTTGCAAATTAAATTTGTGTGTCAGATTAGATAAATGAAATTTGTGTGTTAGATTAGATCATAGTCACTACCACGTTCGTACATTAATTGAGTTTATAAAAGAAAAAGTGGTTCTATCTATTTGATAACTAAAGAATTATGGGGCTGAATAAAATACCCGATAAGTAAATTTAACTGCATCATGTATGTGAACTACTTAAATTAGAGGGTGAATTAAAAATGAACTAATTTGGTTCGCTAACTAACCTGGTTATTTTTTTTATAATAGTAATAGAATAGATATTATACGTAGGAATTGATATTTTAATTGTTGACTTTCATATTAAATAACCTTAACACCTTTGGTCGTGAGCTTTATTTATATGTCATTTTCTAGTCCGACCCTTTACTAGCTAGGTTCTAATTGAAGTTGTAACTACCATTAGAATTTAATTGAATAGTTTAAATAATCAAAATTTGAGATTTGATGAAAATAATCCTATCTAGCTAGCAAGTGCCGTTCCAACAAGGCATCTTGTGTCAATGTTGAAAGGGTCAAAGTTAAATGAAGAGTGTGACGTCTCACTAGCGTATCTTTCCATAGTGTGAATGAAAACCCTAATCAAATATTCCAAGCTTATTGTTTGTGCTTAAAATGGTGCTAACATGCTAAACATTTAACTTTATACAAAAAAAACTAAGAAAAGATTTAAGGCCTGTTTGATGGGGACCAAAACAATGCTGACTTTCTACTGTTTGATAGATTACCACTTAAAGAAAATTCGAAGAACATATTCAACATTGCTTTCACTTTTGAAGTTGAAAACTATTTCCACCATTAGTGAATTGAATGAATGGATGAGTATATAAAAAACCCCCCTTTTTCCCTTTATATATCTCAGAGATATAATATAGATTACAAACTTTTTCAATATATTCTATTTCCGAAGAGACTGTATCAGCATTACATAATATTTAACTACATATAATATGTTCTTAATGAAGTTGTATTTTACTTTCATAATATAAATTTATAAATTATATAATATTATTATTTTAAAAAAAATATACGATGTTGATCTTAAATTTATGATAGATGGCCAGTCCAATTGCAGTAGTCATAGAATAATTTAACCCCCTTTCCCCTTCAAAGATCTTAGTGATATAGTATAAAAGATTTGACTTTAATTATTTTATCTCTTAAAGTGCGCCTTTTGCGACAATCTTTTATGCCAAATCACGTAATCAAGAACTTTATTTTGTGTATTATTGGTCATGATTAAAAGGCAAGAATCTAGTGGCGAATTTACTGTTTTTGATTGTCAAAGTGAGACAGGAATATTTCGTGTCTTAATTTCGTTGTAACCTTGTTTAATTTTGTGCTTAATTCATTATCGTAGCACTAATTCATTCATTTAGACAGATGTGATTGACAATAAATTTAATTCCTCCATTAAGTCTGAAATTTCAAACTTATGGTTCTAATTCTTCTGGTATGTGTTAATCCAGTTGGGTTGTGTCTGTCTAGCGATATTTGACAATTGACACCAAGTATTGCATATGATGATAGTAGGGAAAGTTCGATAGGTGTCACCTTTTTAATGTTTAATCTTTTGAAACGATTGGCACCATTGGAGAAAAATAGATGGAAACAATTTGATGGTGGAATTTTTGGTTATATTATTTACCCGTGGCACGCAATACCAACGTGTAATTTTTATATTTTAATTTTAGTTATATACTATAAAAATATAAATACATCATTTTAATTGTATGAATAGTAACAAGTGAAACATAAAGTTTGACATGGTTTATCCTAATATTAATAAAACCTAAAATTAAGTAAGTGGAAGAAGAAATTAATTTTGAAATTAACAACTGCTTTAAATTTTTTTAATTAGTATTAATAATAGATATATGCGATTACTGCTATAGTCATATGTAAATGAACTAATACCGATGTCCTCTTTCTCTTTAAACAACAACCGATTATATTACAATTCGAATAAAGTATTAAGTCTTTAAGACTAATATAAAAGTTTAGGAGTGGGGTATGTTAGAATATGCTTAGACACGTAGCCTAACGTACAAGTCTACATACGAGTATAAAAGTAGGAATGAGTCCCACATATTTACTCAATTTATACTTATCTAACTAATCTAGGATATCTCCTAAAGAGATATTAGTTTCTAACTGCATGAAAGTTAAATGTATGAGAAAATGTGTTTTCAAGATCGTTTAAGAATATTTTTTATAGATCTATTCGAGGTATTTGGAGAAAGACACTTTGACATCACATTTATTTATAGAATTCGCTGAAGCGACAGTGATCTTGAAAAATTGAGATCCAATTCTCGTATCTTCTAAGAAATAACAAGTAGCCATTAAAATTCATCCAAAGCTCTACTCCTTTTACTTCTAGTCTAGTTTGAGGGTTATCAAGATCAACTTCCACCCTTCAAATACCCAAAAAACACATCACATTGCGAATATTAGAAAGAGGAATATTAATGACGACCATAGCAATTGCACAAAATGATAGAGACACCAAGCAAATGAGGTCTAGGAGACATGACATTTGAAGGAGAAAACATGTTAACACCATATCATTCATATATATTTTCCAAGTGAATCTTTGTTTGATTATTATCATGGAGCCAAAAGGAAAAAGGAATCTTAGTACTTTAGATGTAAAGTCTGCAATGAAATTTGGAAACCTCGTGGCACAAGCTTTACCAAGGCTTTTGGAAGTAATGTTTGTTCAAATGTTCCGAATCATGCAAAAAAGATGGATGATGCAACCTGAAGCAAAAGCACTAGGGATCATGATATGGATTGATAAGTACTATTCTAAATTATTTAGCCTTTTGGGAGAGAATAACTACATCAACAAAGAAATAACCCTTTTCAAAGCTCATGGTAGGACAAGTTTGTTGCTAACCGTGTATTGTTACTCTTTGTCCACCTAGTCGGATCGACGAGTGTGTTCTCCGAATAAGCTTATCGCATAAAAAACTGACATGTAATAAACCGTTTGAATTTGGGTAATTGAGTTTCTAAGAACCTCTTACAAGGCAAATAATATACGTTCTGAATTTTCTTAGCGAGAAATTAATAGTTTATATTGGCATACTATGTATATGAAAGAATATATTCCGTGATTGTATTAATGAATACTGAGGGGTATATATACAAATACAAACTACACTATTCTAATGAGAATACGAATTCTATCTTAAACTACACTACACTAGACTAAAATTATGCTAACTAACTCTAACTAGACTAAAATTATTTACACATAATCTCTCACACCCCCGCGGTCAAAACGGGGGACGGACGAACGTTGAGATTGGAGCGAAAGTCTTCAAACAAAACCCGATGTAGGCCTTTAGTGAAAATATCTGTAATCTGATATCTTGACGGAACATGTAGTACACGAACATCTCCACGAGTAATATGTTCTCGAACAAAATGTATATCCATTTAGATATGCTTGGTACGTTGATGTTGAACTGGATTTCCTGAGAGGTAAATCGCACTCACGTTATCACAATATACCAAAGTAGCCTTCGAGACAGGACAATGAAATTCCAGAAGGAAGTTACGCAGCCAACATGATTCGGCAACTACATTCGCAAACTCCCTGGTTGTGTAGCTTGCCAAGGTACATTCGCCGAAGGTCGCGAATTTCTAGTATTACTTTGAACATTAGTCCTGTCTTGACCATTGTTCTTGCTTTCTTTCCTTGTCCACTGCCCTTGCCATTATTCCTGTTACGTGGTTGGCTGGTGTTGTCGGAGTGGTCATCATGAACATCGGTAATTAACCATCGCAGACCCAGTACCTGTAGACATAGTAGCAACAAGTTCTCGTTCCTCTAGGCAAAGAGAAGAACGGGCTTCAGAGAAGTATGGTAATACTTTGGCATGACGAATCTGAGTACCCACACCTTTGTATGCTTAGGTTAATCTCGAAACAAGCTGAAGAACTAGTCGACTGTTTGGGACAGGGGCTCCAACGAAGCTAATCAACTAAGCTAACGTTGGCAATAGGTGGAGGAATTCGAAAAGTCTTCCAAACGGGTAGACGTGAACTCATGCTCAAGAATAATAACACGAGAGGTTTGATGGTCCTGAAAAATCTCCCGCAATCGATCCCAAGCTTCCATAGCAATCGCACCGGGTTCGATAATGGTATTGAGGAGATCGTTTGAAATCGTGGAATAAATCAATTGGAGGATCGTAGCCTCAATGGTAGACCACGTTTCAATTTCTTCATCAAGCTTTGGAGCTGGTTTCTCCTTACCTTCAGGAGGCCGGATAATGTGGTGCAAAACACGATTAGCTCGAGCATGAATTTGAAATAATTCGGCCCAAGTTGCGTATTGCGAGTTCTCCAATTCAAGGACGACGGAAACGTACGGCTTGAGATTTGTGGCTGTGAGGGCCGGAGGAGGAACTGTTTTAACCACAAGAGTAGGAGACCCAATAGTCGACATGGTGAAGGGACGGGGTCAGTCGAAATCGAAAAACAAGGGAATGGATGGGAAGCTGTTGTTTGTAGAGAAACATGCGAAGGAGAAGTTCGATAGGACAGTGATCCAATTGAGAAGGAAAAATCGGAAGACGTGAGAGGCAAGTTATCGATTTGTGTGAAGACGACCGACCGAATATTCAAGAGGATTGTCAGCAGAGAATTCGCAGCGTAGAAAATCGAAACCAATATGACACCGTGGAAAAATATCTTCCGTGTTTGTATTAATGAATATCAAGGGGTGTATATACAAATACAAACTACACTACTCGAATGAGAATATGAATTATAGCTTAACTCTAATTAGGTTAGGATTATGCTAACTAACTCTAATTAGACTAGGATTATTCACTATTTTATCAGTATATAGGACGTACCAAAGATTAGAGACCAGTTTGAGGGAGGGGGACTATAACTCTAAATTTTAGGGGGCGGACACCCATGCATGTTTATCGATTACGTTATCAAAACCATTGTATTTAAAACTCTAAATTGTCATCTTAATTATTTTTGAAAAATTCATATAGATTAGTTCTTAAAACCAATCACTTTATTTCGAAATCATCGAATAACTTAATTGTTAGATCGCGACAAGCATATCTTATATATCCTTGCGGACACGTTAATTAGGTGGTGATTTGATTGCATAAATCATGTCTGAAATCATGAAATTGCTAACAGGTGTTATCTAGTGCTAGTACACTTGGACATTTATTCAAAATGTTGAATCATTACAGAATGGCCCATCAAAATTAAAGCTCAAGAACCTTCACATTTTAGGAACATATGGTGCTCTCCACCACAGACCACTCAACACTCAACAACTTGCATCTCTCTGTACAGGGATTCATTCCCACTTATACATGCCCTCCCAATACCTCAGACCCATGAGTGGAAATCAAAACGAATCAACGGGTAGTAACGAGAGAAGGAAAACGTAATGAAATGGATGAGCTTGACACGAATTTGGCATGAATGAACTAGAATGAGTGTGAGCTAGTAGTAGATGCATGCCCATGGGAGCAAAGAGAATCACAAGTAGTAGATGCATGCCCATGGGAAGCAAAGTGAATCGCTAGATATGTGTATGTTTTGTCCCATGAGGAGCAAATCGAATCGCTAGTTTGTTTTGCGAGGAAGGGTGCAAGTGATCCTTACTTAACAACTTAGTTTGAAATCCTACTCCGCGTACACCACTTAGGTTAATCTTACGATGGCGTATGAATTCAAATCTATGTGTCGGAACTAGAGAACATCATTCCAAAGCAAAGAAGAAAAACTAACACTGTCAAGTCAAGTCCACAACTTACAAGTGAACATGATATTATTGTGTCTTTGCCTGTTACTTGTTGGAAATTAGGTCATTCCATGTTCATTAGAGAGGCTTTACATCAATCAAATTAATCATTCTTCTTTTCATTTTTAAAATTATGAATAGTAGAAAAAGCTTTTCTTTAGTGTCCAAGAAAAAAAACAATAATAGAAACGTGGACGAGTAAAAAGGAGTTGGGATTGATATAATTAGAAATGGTAGGAACATGTCTCACCCCTTGGACTTTACCAAAAATAGGCCTCTTTTCTTCTTTTTGGTGGGGTTTCCTGTTTCATTTCCACTGGAGCTTGCTGATATGACATTTGGCATTAATGATGTTGATTTTTAACAAGTCCGACTCAACTCAACTCATTCGGTAAAGTATTCGAGTTGTGTCGTAATATTTATGGAATTTACATATAGAATTTATTGGTAATTTACTGAATTTATATTGAACTTCAACCTAGTGAATTTTTTGGATATGTGGTGAACTTCATCACAGACAATCAATTTTTAATTAGTATACAATTTTGCATGTTCTCTAGACACTACTTATCCGATCTCATATGAAAGATGGCCCATATATTAACACAGAGTCATGGCCCAATTCATAGAGGATTAGGGATTTAGCCATACATCCATTAATCAGGCTAATTTAAACGAAGGAAACCCTGCTGTTCAAATTGGGCCCAGGCTTTTAGTTGGCCATCGGGCATTAAAGTAGGCTTTCCCATTTGTACAATTTTGAAATTTTCTATGATTCTCAGCTTATCTGGGACTGGGGACAGCGAGTATCAAAACCTGGAGTCGAAAGTCGAAACAGATTCAGATAGATCTTTAAATAGGAGATAGGAGATGCAGAGCGCCGACATAATCAACTGACAGCGGACAGAGTGTAGGAGTCAATTGACGAATCCGTGGAATATAAACTTCGCGAGTAATTCAGTCGCTACTAACTAAGATGGGCCATGACCTGTAAACACTAAACAGAGTATAAATTATCGGACACACGCCCCCAACAAGTGCTACGAACCTGCTGCTTCAAGGAGATATAGGTTAGAAACTTGTTTTTATTTAATCCAATGTATGAAAAGAAGGGTATCTTTTACTTGCGTGCTCTACTGCTCTGTGATTTTTGTATGATTTCAGCCAGGATAACTGATAAATCATGTGTGCTATTTCTGAATTAATCAAAGATCTGCGGAGTAAGAAACATCATGCCTAGTCCTCGGTCGGAGATAGTATTAGCATACTATCAATATGGATTACTTTTTAAAGGGAAAATGTAAAAGTTCTGCAGTAGTATAAGATTTTGTATTATTGGTATGAAGTTCAGCGCGGTGGAGTAGTATATTGTCAAGATATTGGAGGTTCAAATAGACCTCTGGGTACAACATGAAATGGGTTGTCTAGGAAGCGTCCGGTGCATATATGGAAATGGGTCTCAGCTGTAACATGAACATCATATTTTGAAGCACAACACTCGATTTTGCTTTCTGATCCTATGAAGAATAATTGCTATGCTAAGCTCACCAATTTGCAGCATAGAGCAGTGTACTTAGAATTGGGAACATGAGTTCTCCCTCACTGCAGTCAGAACATAACAATTAAACAGAGAGAGGGAGAACAGTTATTCAATTAAGATAGTGTTCAAGGATTACTGTTTTTCATGGTATAATTGGCAATACTGGAAAAAGTAAGGATGAGTTGCTTCCAGCGTGGAAGCTCCGCGGATTTCGTCAATTTAAAAAAAAAAAAAAAGATCTAGCAGAGCTCAGATACAGTAAGGTGGTTGTGGTGGCAGAGTAACTGAAGAAGAGGGAGAGCAGGTGGTATGGTAGGAAATTTTGGAAAATAGTATTTTGTTTGGATTAAAATGTAAATTGAATATTAAGAAGGGAGGAGGAATTTCGGATTACTATGATTAGCCTAGCCCTCATAATTTTAAACTAAAAAACAGCTTCACACTTCTACCCGTTGATAACTTGGAGCAATGGCAAGCTCATATAGATTCATCCCCATCACATTTACACCTATGATCTAGTAGGTATACCAAGCCTACAGAGTCCAGATTTAATACTTGACGCAAATCAAAGGAAACACTTGCACAGCAGACTCCCCAAAAAATTGAAAAACACTTCAAAATGTATTCAACAAGTACTTTTAGATGTATCGGACAAACCTACAACTTAATAGCAACGTTGTCACAAATCCAGATTCAGTTTACACACCGAGTAAACTCAGAGAAGCTAACTGAATATGATCCATGAGATAAATTTTCAAACTAAAACATCTACTGACCAGAGGCACTGACTCAGCTAAATTCTCTAGAACGGTATGCATCCAAAGATTAATCATACCTTAAAAAAACATCTATTTCAGCTAGATTGCCAATGAGAAGAATCATAAATGCTAAATCGAATAACAAGAGAAAGATCATCCACACCAACTACAAACACTTATGTAAAAACACAATGCCAAATGCTAGAACGAATAATCAAATATATAAATTATCCACAATGCTCAATTGAAATAGCCAATTAAACAGATCACCCACGCATTATCAACACATAAACACATAACATTCGCAAATAGTAAAAATAACACAAATTATAACAACCACAACTCTATGAAATCCGCTGCATTTTCATATATAATTCCCAAAAAAACAGAACACTTAGTCGTCCAACAAAACAAACTAAATTAACATCATCCATAACAAAAAACACACTTCAAAAAATCCCCAAAGACAGCCATTCCTGACCTGCAATCGCAATCTAAATCACCAATCAGTATCTCCTCGGCCCACCACGTCCATAGCTAGACGGAGCCATAGCCGCAGCAGCCACACCTTCATTCTCCTTCAACACCACACCAGGAATATCCTTCATCCCCAACACATCGAGCATGTCAATCGTCTCCTGATCAACCTCGATGTGAGACACATTGATTGCGGACTCCTCAGGGACGAAATCCATCCGACGCTCGCGCTCCTCCTCCTGGAGCTTGAGCGAGATGCCGCGGACCGGACCTTTCTGGATACGCTTCATGAGGTGAGTGGAGAAGCCGGCGATCTTGTTGCGGAGGCGCTTGGAGGGGATGATGGCGACCTCTTGCAGGACCTTTTTGTTGGTGTGGAAGTCGAGTGTCATTTTGGAGTAGTAGTTTTCGATCACTTGGCGTGACGATTTCTTCACGGTCTTTGTGCGAACGCGACCCATGGTTGTGCCGGAGAGAGGTGGTGGAGAGATGCGGAGAGATGCTCGGATTTAGGGTTTGTGGTGAGGGAGGGGAAATGGGGTTTGGGGGTTTTATTGTGTTGGTAGAGAAGCCCATGGGCTGTTTGGTGTTAGGAATTTATGTGCTGGATGAAGGAGTTTGTTTGTTATTGGACTTTATGGGAGAGCCCAATAAGTGTTTGTGGTGTGATAAAAGCCCAATGTCCATACCATAGTTGTCGTGATTTTCAAATAGAAGTTTTGTATACCAATATTAACTCACCTTAAAGGTTAATCCGGGGGTATGACATGCCAATATGCGATGCGCCATCTTATCAATTACGGGTCTAAATTTCACAATATAAATAATTGATTATGACAATGAACTACTTGTCTCGAATGAATGTGGAATTTATTTTTTGGATGCTCAACGTAGAACGGCATACGTCAAGTTCAATTGTATATTTTCGTGTTCTTAAAATTTTTATAAAACGTTGTGTATTGATTGGTTAGTGTCTGATCCGTTAATAATTATATATCGGTATGTCGTAAAGCTTGTCAAATAAGAATTATGCGGAAATGATTTTTACTATCAAAAAGACATAAGAACCGTGTAATATTTTTACATTTTATTATAAAAAGAAAAGTTTGAATACCATTACAGATAAAATATAAGAGTTCATACGAATTATAATCAATGATTTACAAATTATCCAAAATTATCATATTCGTTATTAATAAATAAATTATAGTAGTATATAACTGCAGTTGAAGGTTTTAGATTTTATAAATTCAAAATTAATTTGCATAAAAATTTAATTTAAAAAATTAAATTAAAATAAATTAATTTATCGAAACATATATCGGTACGCAGTTCTTAACACCAAACAACCCACGACTCGCTGCAAAATTTATCGCAATATTTCGTCCCTTAGCTATAATAATCAAGATGGGAGTTAAATCACAAAAGAAATCAAAGTGACAAAGAAAATCAGCCAAAAGAAAAGAAAACATTAAATCAATTGATGAGTCATGACTCATGCCCCATTAGGCCGGCAGTGATTTTTTAAAGATTCTTCTAATCAGGTAAGCCCCACACGTGACGAAGAAACCCGTTATAATTGTTGCTTTCTTATTTTAATATATTTTATTCTATACTTATCTACTTGAGCCCGAAAGGAAGCCGCATTCATGATTTTATACTCAATATTTCGCATAGGACAACTTATTTTTAACATATAAAAAAAATTCCATTTGATGTTAATGAAATAAAATTTAATTACATAATACTTTAACACAAATTATTTCAATATATGAATAATAGCTCAAATTTATATAAATGAAATATTAATTTAAGTTGTATTTTAGGTGCATGACTATTTTTATAACATATAAATTTGTTTGAATTATTGTTAATAATGTTTGCCAAGTTTTAATATGTCAGTTAGTTTGTATGGCATGTACATCTCAATAGTTATAAAATAATTTTATGATTCATCATAATTGGAGTGTTCTTAACTTGAATTGGATAAAAAAAATTAAATACAATATTACAATTACTTTGATTGATATGGACAAATTTATCAACAAAAACAATTTTTAGGTTATAATCACCTTTCTCTATCATTCTCCATTCAAAAAAATTATAATCACTCGAACTCGTGACCTTTTAAGTGTATGTGGTTTTAGTTTGCTACTCAACTAGAAACGCTTAGACAAATTGAGATAACTCAATTGTAATAATGATGTTTAACTTAATTTGTATAAAAGAAATACAGTTTAAATTGAATAATTTTATCACGAATGAAATTTTTATAGTTAATTCGTACTGAAAAATTCAACTCGAATCGAAATAACTCGGACAAACTACTCCTAGAAAAATCCTAAGAAGCACACCCATGTAAAATAATTTATTCTGCTGCTCAGAACTACTCCGAGAAAAATCCTAAGAAGCACACCCATGTAAAATAATTTATTCCCCTAACAATAATATCAGATTCCTCTGGACCCTTTCTGCCCCATTATAAAAACCACTAATTTTTAGTGATGAAATCAAACCCCAATTTGAATTGCATCTGCATTTGAGTCTCATTTCAATTTCATTTGCATCTCAATTTGCATTTGCATTTAAAAATGGAACCAGTAAGACTCAGAAGGGTATGATGACAACAAATGACCCCACACTTAGAAGATTTGACTTTGACTAATTGAGAAAAAGATATCCAAAAATCAATTAAAAACAGGAAAAACAAACAAAAAGATATCAAGAAAGATAAACTCTTGAAACTTTCCTCCTTCATTCCTCTTCAGAAAACTCAATTTACCTCTTTTTCTACTGCATTTTTCTCCAAATATATATACACACTCACTCACCTCATACGCTCCTTACCTTTCAGAACTACATCAGCTCCAAAACCCACATCTCAAAATCTCCTCTTTGCCTCTCACTCTACAGTAAATCCACTTCAAAGATCTGCATCTTTTTGCTACAGGTACGGTTAAAGACTCAATTTTTACTGTTGTTTATCAAGTTTACTGGGTTGTTTGAGTCTTCCATGCATTTAAGATGCCGGTTCTTTCTTGATTTTGTTAATCCAACTTGCCTTAGATGTGTATGTGCTGGAATGAGTCATTGAAATTAGGGAAATTATTTGTTTTTTATTTGTACAGTTGTGAATTCAATTTATTAGTAGTAATACTATATAAGTTTGGTTGTTGGTATCAAGATTTTCATTCATTGATCTGGGAGTTTATTCATTTCTGGCTATTGTGTTTTATTCTCCAGATTGATGTGTAGTGGTTCCAAGAATAACCCTGTTGTTGATTTAAAAATGGAACAAAAAGGAGGGGTTTTGCCCAAAAGGTGTTCAAAGTTGCTTGAGTTGGCAGCAGTAGATGATTTGGCTGGTTTGAAGTATGAAGTGGAGGAGAGAGGCTGTGATGTTGATGATTTGAGCTTTTGGTATGGGAGGGCTTTTGGTTCAAAGCAGATGGGGTTTGAAGAAAGGAGCCCTATCATGATTGCTTCTCTTTATGGAAGTGTAGATGTTTTGAGCTATGTGATCCAGGCTGGAAAGGTTGATGTCAATAGGGCTTGTGGGTCGGATGGAGCTACGGCTCTTCACTGTGCTGCGGCTGGTGGTTCGTGGTCTTCGGTTGAAACTGTGAAGATCTTGATTGAAGCTGGTGGAGATATCAATGCTGTTGATGCTAATGGGAAGAAACCTGGTGATCTGATTGCTCCTTGTGTGAGGTTTTCAAACAATATGAAGAGGAAGACGTTGGAGATGCTGTTGAACGGGATTAGCTTCGAGGCGTGTGGTGTTGAGGAGGAGGAAGGGAGCAAGATGGTGAAGAAAGAGTATCCAATCGATGTGTCTTTGCCGGATATTAATGATGGATTGTATGGTACTGATGAGTTCAGGATGTATAGCTTCAAGGTGAAGCCGTGTTCTCGTGCATACTCTCACGATTGGACGGAGTGCCCTTTTGTTCATCCTGGTGAAAACGCAAGGAGGCGTGATCCGAGGAAGTACCACTACACTTGTGTGCCATGCCCTGAGTTCAAGAAGGGAACTTGTGCGAAAGGTGATGGTTGCGAGTATGCACATGGTGTTTTCGAATCGTGGCTTCATCCAGCTCAGTACAGAACCAGGCTCTGCAAGGACGAGACCGGTTGCTCTAGAAAAGTTTGTTTCTTTGCTCACAAGACAGAAGAGTTGCGTCCTCTGTACCCTTCTACCGGCTCAGCCATGCCTTCCCCGAAGTCATATTCAGTTAACTCGTTGGATATGACTACACTAAGCCCGTTGTCTCTTGGTTCGCCATCTATGATGATTCCCAATTCTTCGCCTACTGCACCAATGTCTCCTCCGATCACTTGCTCGTCTCCCATGGGTGGAAACATGTGGCAAAATAAGGTCAATCTTACTCCTCCGGTATTGAACCTACCAGGCAGTCGGCTCAAGACATCTTTGAGTGCAAGAGATGTTGAATTGGATATGGAGTTGCTCGGATTGCAGAGAATCCGAACCCAACAACAGCAAAGGCAGCAAATGGTGGAGGACATGGCGAGCCTCTCTTCCCCATACGGAAGAATGGGGGAGTTAAGACCGACCAACCTTGATGATGTTTTTGGATCAATCGATCCTTCGTTGTTATCTCAATTGCAGGGTCTCTCACCAAGAATGAACAACAACACGATTGGTTCACCTACCGGACTTCAAATGCGACAAAACATGAACCAGAACATGAACCAGCTCCGTGCAAGCTATCCTTCAAACATTTCCTCCTCACCTGGCCGAAAACCAGCATACGGATTCGACTCATCCGCTGCAGTAGCTGCAGCTGTAATGAACTCAAGATCTTCGGCGTTCGCCAAACGCAGCCAAAGCTTTGTGGATCGCAGTGGAGGTCACTACCGATCTGCCTCATCTCAAGGCCCAATGCCATCAAAACAACCCGAATGGGGCTCTCCGGACGGAAAGGTAGACTGGGGTTTCAACGGCGACGAGGTCAACAAGCTTAGGAAGTCAGCTTCTTTTGGTTTTCGAAGTGGCAACGGCACCCCACCAAGTGTTGCGAATCCGTCAGAAAACGAGCAAGATGTCTCATGGGTGAATTCAATGGTGAAAGATGGAGACATGATGCCACAGTGGGTTGATCAATTGTACATAGAGCAAGAGCAGATGGTGGCCTAAGCTGCATAACTACAGCAACAAGTGGTTTCTTCTTCAACTTCAACTTGATCTTTTACATAGGTTGATATGATATTCTTTCAGATTCTTATTGATGATACAAATTACTACTACTATATTGTTTAGACTATAGGGAGGAACTAACTACTCATCAAAGTTCCTTTCTTGGGAGATTGACTGATCCAGAATCCAGATATTACTTCAAGATTTAGAAACATTAGACTTCTTGGAATGATATTTTTTAATTTGTTTCTTTTTTCATCTCCTCATAGTAGAGGAATCTAGAGACTGGGCAAGAAAACCAGGAAATTTATGCATCTTCAATAAACATGCAACCTGTTTGGTTCTTCTATTTCTTTGTTATTGTTGAATTTTTCTGAAATGTATTTTGGAATTTTATGGATCAATCTTGTTTATGGTTCTAGATGTCACAATCTCATTCGGAAAACTCAGAAAAATGGAGCTATCTTGGAATAATCGATTGAACAATGCCATATCACTATGACTCATGCTGAGGCGACTTTTTTCCTTTCTGTTTGGATTAGTATAACGTTGTAATGCAAGATAAATATACTTTGACATTTCTCTAAAAACCCACAGCCGCATACATATTAAATAAAAATCATAACCCAACACCAACTATAAATTTTTAACTTAATCGAATTGAATTTTATAAATAATTTTTATATTCGTATATCACAACTTAACATCAAGTAAAATTTTGTAAAATCACTATGGATTATTCATCAGTTTTACAATTCAATCCGAATTGACATAAATAGTAAAAAGAAGAGCACACCGGACTGTAATGCAACTTGTCTGTGCTATCCTTGTATGAGATCTTTAGGAAATCAGGCAACTTGATGAAGCATATCATCGTTCACTTTATTATCCTCTCATTTTGAACATACATTGAACATTAATCACACGTATAGTGACCTGAGCTAATTAACTCGTGGGAGTCACTATACAGCCACACCCAAAAATAGGCAGGTGGCCAAATTAAACAAGGTATGAATTATCATCATCATCCACTACAAATTATTCTTCTCCTACTTCACTTTTACTAGATATTTTTCTTAATGTGGGAGTTAAAAAGTGAATTTGAAAGAAACCCGACAAAAATGCATGCTTAAAATTGAGATCTTGGCAATCTACTCTACTTAAATTCCATAACACTACTACTTTCGTGAACGTTAAACACGTAAAAAGTTACACAGTGTGTGAGGAATAATTCCTCCTACCTTTTTGTATTATTCCCTAATCACAATGAATTAGGTTCACTTTAGAATATATAGAGCATATATTATAAACTAGACATGCACAAAATATGGTGGGAGGTTTGAATCCAAACATAACTATGATGGTATATACTATCTGCATTTATAACCGATCGGGAATTCAATTTACCATTTAACCATTTAAAAAAGACATGTGGGGAGCCACCAAATTTTGAATCCATATAATGATAACAGTTGAGCTGAGCAGTTGTGTGTGTAATCAACTAACTACATTGAAGAAACACGAATGGAAATGGCTGGAAATGAGTTGGGGTCTGACTCTTATGAAGAAAAAAAACACGTTTGTGTTCCAACCAACAGTACATAGCCCATCATCTCATAATATCCGGATTGACCATAACGCCAACAACAGTATCATTAAATTAATGGTATCTCCAATTTTGAAAATCAATCTCATCCAGTATCACTAATTATTCAAAAAACATAAAAATAATATCCAGAATAATATCACCTTCTGAGTAAATCCAAGGTAATGTACTTAAATCTCGAACAATAGAAGATCAGTCTGTAAGAACTCCTTGCGAATGAAAGAACCTAACTTGTAATTTCTCATTTTGCTAATATATTTGTTTTATGTTAATAAAAAGAACTATCTTTTGTATATGAGAAACTAATATTACGGATAAAATTGTAAGATATACTTTGTCACCAACTTTTATTTGTGATAATTATTCTTATGACAAGTTGACAACTATTTAGGAGTAAATGTGAATGTTTGGTACTATTTGTTCACCTTAATTGCTATGTACGGTTATTTTAAATATAAAAACTTGTGAAATTTTAAGTTTTTGTAAGAGTCCTACAATATTATATATTAATTATACAGTGTTTTATGTAAATTGTAAATTTTTTAATTTTTATAAATTATATATTATTATGTACTAATTATATGGCTGAAACTTTTTATGTAAGATTCTCAGAATTTTACGAACTATCGCGAGTGTTTCTCTATTTTGGAAAGAATGGTGTGCTGAACTAGCTAGCTTAAAGATTTAGAAAAGGGAAATTTAGCACCGGCATTGAGTTGAGTAGAAAATTGAGACCAGAAATGAGTGATTATTTTAGTAGTCTACGTACGAGTGAGTCATAGAAAAGAAGCCCATGAAATAAATGTCGAAATGAATATTCAGCGTGTGGGGCCAAATATATAAGTAAAATAATTGTCTCGTTGAGTAATTGTATAGCCGCCCAATAAGGCTAGCTTAGTGTACAAGTACAACTTTATTCTCTATCTTTATATATTATCTGCACCACACAAACAAATTTATCATTTATCAATCCACCCCATTATCTCGATCCACCTCCAACTTTTTCTACTCCACTCATTCATATAATACGACAAAACAATATGGGTAACCATGTTTATTTATAATCCCGATTATTAAGGTTCGGAGTGTGATTAGATTAGACCACTCAGTATGATGCATTGTCAAGTGACTAGTGTTTCGGGTAGTGGGTGATTGGTGACCTAAATCACACACGGCAATAGTACTATGTGGTTATTGTTGGATTGATCATTGAAATTACTCTTTTTAAAAGTTGATAAACATTCAAGTAAGATGCTTAAGAAGTACCAATATGAACATCTAAGGTGATGGGGGAGTATTTAAACTTCAAGGTGCACAACCATAGTGACTAAATGAACCACGGTGGCAACGGTTCTTTTGGTCTCGAGCTAGAAATTTCTCCCACCGTAATAAATTCAACTTTCTGATAGTATGAATATAAATTTTAATTTTTTTAAACGGTTAAATTTTTATTAATAATAGATCAAGAGAACAAAAAATGTTTGAGACAGAAATAATTACAGATGAAATAGATCTATACACCCAAACATTCAAAACTGGCAAAATAGTTCTCAACCAAACTGAAATGCTAACTAGAGTACAACCAAAATCAATAAGAGATTAAAAAAACCAAGATATACAGCCTAATAAATCCTAACCCGAAATGTAGAAATATAATAAAGTATGAGAAATGTAAGTAAAGTAGGATAGAGTTTTTTCCATTTAAAGTAGGAAAAGTTAAGTTTGAGATTGATCAAAATGCGAAATGAAAAGTTGAGATCGGGAGAGAATGAGTACGATGAACAATATGAGTAATTACACTTAAGCCTCTAATGAGTTAGATCCATCACTCTAGGTTACTTTGGGCCTGTCCAATTCATTTGCTGGACTATAACCTCTAGAAACTCTTTGGGCCAGACCTGCACAATCTCGAATGCACTAACCCAGCCTTCTTTCGAATCGAAACAATTATACGAAGTAACAAAGAGCAAGGTCATTGATGCCAACAATACTTTTTTGGTTGGTAAATTATACGCAAACAAGGTTTATGAGTTTTTATGAACATGTTAGCTACATGGTGTATGAAATTAATGAGGCACCTGGTTCAATACATATGTCGCCGGCCAAACCAGATACCAAAACCTTGCTCCGAAAATTAGGAGGGATTTATGCCGGTACTTCTTTAGAATTAACAATTCAAAAAACGACCGTGTATCATTTGCATTCAATGATGTAAAAAAATTGTATATCGTCACACTAAATGTACAATTTTAGGTGTGAAAATTGTATATTTATACTCTATGATACAACGTTTTTGTTACATTTACACTCTATGATACAACATCGCTTGCATTCTATAATACATTGCTTTACTTTGATAAGTCTTTATTTGAAACTTGACTCCCAACTTGATTGCTGGAAAGAATTTTCTCCCGAAAATTCAATTTGAGCGATACATACTGGTAAGCCCATTGGATAATTTGATTTGAAGAATTGGGCTATAAGTTCCGAATTGGGCTAGAGTAAATAGGCCCAGAACCAATAATAAGCTAATTTCGTCCAATCAATATACAAGGGGTCAATTTCTGCAAAAATGTCCGAATGATAAGTGAATGGGAATGTATACAAACACCGCTTTCTGCTGCTCACCAGGTGCTTGTGAAAATTCCTCACCCAAATCTGTTATCTCGTTTCGGAAGAAACGCTTGCTTAACTTTGTGGGGATGTATTTTTTCAGGTAATCTTCACGTTGGAAACCAACTTCGACCCGGATTATTTACTTCACAGAAATGTCCAGGTAACGTGGAAATCGTTGTTATTCTTGATCAATTTTGACAAAGTTACAATCTTTGTACTATTTTTGTCGTTCCCTTTCATTCTGTGAACTGAATTAGGATTCCAAAGTTCAAGCATGAGCTCTTTGTTAGCAGAAAATGTGTGAATATATTATATATGTTGTGGCAGATAGATTTTTTGTAGTAGTGTTTTAGTGTTTTTCCTTTCATTCAGCTTGTTAATGCAGTTATCTTGATTCCGGATGCTGTTGTTTATGTATTGGGGCTGATAACGTTAATGCTCCTGATTGATTCACCCACTTTTAGTTTGCTTTCATTTTGTTGCATCTAGTTTGTATGACATTGGTATTCGTTGATACTAAAACTGAAGGCCTGATATGCTGCCGTTGTAGTTAGACAGAGAAGACCGCGTATACTTTCGGGTTGTAAAAAGTTAGTTTTAGTGCTAAATTATAGGTATCTTGAATTTTGGCTTAAAACTAAGCTTGGATGCAAGATTTTCTCGAGTTGATTGCAGAAATCATGAACGTATCTCCCTCTCTGTGCTAGTCTATACAGTTGCTTTAGAATCTTGTAGAGACATATGATCGGCTATTGGAACCATCTTTCTATGTGTTTCCTTGGTAGATAACTTGAATCTGCTTTGGCATGTTAAAGTTGGAACATATAATTGACTTGCAACCTGTGGCATCCATATGTAGGTTTACGATGGAAGGAAGTGCAATTTCCAAACTTAAAGCTGAAAAGAAAAGGCATATCAAACCACTCCTTCTTAGTTTGCTCTGCTCATACCTCATATAAAAACATTTTACCCTTGGTAAAAATGTGTGGGATCACTTCAGCCAAGGATGCTGCTTTGGCAGCAGAAGCTGGTGCAAATTTGATTGGGATGATAATGTCGCCCAACTTTAAACGGTCAGTCTCACTTAATGTTGCAAAAGAAATATCAAAAGTCGCGAGGGAATATGGAGCGGAGCCTGTTGGAGTATTTGTAGATGATGATGCAGATACTATATTAATTGCTTCTGATGAAGCAGGACTTGGATATGTGCAAGTTAGTGCCTTTCTCATTAGCATTATCCATACTTAAATTCTTCACAGCTCTCATACCTATCATGTTGATACGTTTAAAGTTGTTAAATTAAGATGGTTTAACTGATAGAAATGATATCACCGTTTAGTAGGTAGCTTTGAGAAGCAGACCAATTTGGTAAAGGTTGTTTGTGCGAGATCTAGATAAGATACAATATACATTCTGATTCCGTTCTATAGCCTCTTCTTGACTTCCTATGTGTGTTATACCATGCAGCTTCATGGTAACGGTTCTCGAGATACTTTCAAAATGACCGTGCTAGATAATCGAGTTATATATGTTCTTCATGTGAATGAGGATGGCAGTCTTCAGAATTCTATCACTGACGAAGAATGTTCTCAAGCTGACTGGATCCTTGTGGACAGTGCCAAAGGTGGCAGGTAAAACTAGTCTTCTGTACATATGATTTCCTTGGGTCCTTTTGTTTCTTCTTTTTATTTCAAACTTGCTATATAGATAAATGTTTAGAAGCAGCAAAGAATTTAAATTCTGATTACGTGTTAACTAACTTGCTTTGTTAAATATATTCTTGGGACGCTTGCCTGTGTTTTCTTTTTCTTTCCAAGTTTCATTATTGATTGTGAGACTTGTAAGCTACGCAGCATTAGCAAAGTAATATAAAACCTGGTCATGCTTGCAGTGGAAAAGGTTTTAACTGGTCCAAGTTTGAGCGACCACGCATTAGAAGCAAGCAAGGATGGCTCTTGGCAGGGGGAATTACTCCCGAAAATGTATATGAAGCTCTTTGGACTCTGAGACCTCATGGAGTAGATGTCAGCAGCGGTATATGTGGTCCAGATGGTATACAGAAGGATCCAACACGTATAACATCTTTCATGGAAGCCATCACTTCTGTAAATGTAACTCCCCACTTTTTAAGTAAATTTAGCAAAGGCACCCCCAGTTCTTGGTGAGCGCTCTAACGCGTAGAAGAGAAGGAAGAAGAAAGGAAGCTAGACATTCTCCTCTCCACCCCTTTCTCGGTTTCTTGTTCTAACCAGGCATTTGTTGAGGACTTCTTGTTTATGCACGTTTTTGTGTGCTACTTAAATTATGAAATGTTATATATAGTATCAGTATATAAAAGTATGTGTAGAGACCTGAATAAATTTGCAATGCTTTGGGCTTCACAGTATGCAAATTGTTCATCCACAGTTGAAAATAAGAATAGCACATGAAAATTAAGGAACAAAAGATTATTAAAGCTACCTTTAGCAAGATTGGTTTGCTTAAAAAGGATGAAGAAGTTATGCAAGCTTCTTAGCATGTTTAACATAGTCTTACTAAATCATACAGTACTTATGAAAGACGCAAGTACTTTATTTTAAAGTTGAATGGATGATTACTGAAAGTAACGGATGAATATAAATGCATGATTAAAATGATGACCAATTGACCATGTATTTGTATTGGCTATATCCAAGTTGAGTCAAAATGTGTGTTATTAAGGTGAAGAGAGTTAACTTGAAATGCATACGTTTCAATGTTATTGATTACTACTAGTGGTACACAAACGATCAAGTTGAAATGTTATCAACTGGCTAAACAAACGATCAAGGATTCTAGTTAGAGATAAGAAACTGACTTTTCTTATGAAAATTGATGGCTTATATAGCTGCACATTGAATTGGGTGGACAAAGTATATAAATAATAAGGTAGTTAGAGAATGACCAACCTCAAACTTTTTCCTATTTTCTGGCCCTCATATTTATTTTCAAAACAGTTAAAATTTTATTAATAAGAATTAAGAGCACAAAACATGCTCGTGACGACACATTTACAACGGAAAAGAGATAGTTTATTCAAGACAAATGAGTTCTACACTCATGGAGCCATCCCTGTACCAAAATAAAATATCCAAACTAACAAATGCCATAAACTGCTATTTTCTGGCTTTCGTATTGGCAACAAATATTAGTTTTATATTTTTTGTTAGGATAGAATGGGACATTTAAGCAAATCCATGGTAAAAAATTGTATTAAATTATAAATATACTAATATTATTAAATATTTTTGAAATATATGACAAACTACAAATATGAACAAGATATATAGGAACTTGGTTCCTCGACTTTGAAACATATGCTCATTCCATTATGTATTTTTCGAGGTATATAGTACCTCATAAAATCTTCATGCATACAAGAATCCGATTAATTGTGGCCTAATCTTAACGAGGATTCGAGTAAACTATATATGCTCGATTAGTATATCAAGTTTTATATTTATACCGTTTACATGTACTTTTAGAATACCAACTTTATCTCGGCTTGGCTTGTAAAACATAACTGGGGCAAATATGGCATTGCAAGTCGGAAAAAAGATATTGAATTTGAATGTCTTGCATATATACATGCAAATTGCAAGGTGGGAACTGAGCTTTCAGTTTCATGTGGAGCAACTGTAAATGGTCCCAACAGTATAGCTGTGGATTATTGTCTGAAAGTGATTTTCAATTGTACCCATCACGGCAAAAAATCCTGAACTCTTTAAAATAGTGAACTACTTGCTACTCTTTTTCAACTTCACAGCATCTGCATAACTCTCGATTCCTCGCACCATCGACTCAGAATCATACGTCAAAATATGTTGCTACTTTACGGTACAGAGGAAGTATTGGATATAGTTTACCGGAACGAACCCAAAAAAGTATGAACATAGATTTACTACAGAAGTTATGCTCTTCTTGTATAAATAGATACACATAAATTGTTCACAATCTATACTATCTTCTATATGGTACTCCACAAATGGTGGGAAAATTGATCAATCAGGTAGCGTAGAATATGGAAGATCATTGAGTCAAACTGTGGTCAATAGGGCAGGCTCTTGCCAAGACGAAGTCTACAGAAGAATCGGTAACTTATAGATCATCTTTCAAGTGATACCATCGATAGCTCATATGTCATCTTTTAAGGTGATACGTCGATAGCTCATACTGATATATCATACAAACTCTTTCTTTAGTCCCTATGATTTCGGAGCACCGCTAAGTTCAGGGTCGGTCTGATAGTACACAACATCACCAGTATCACTCACATAGTGATCCTTCTTCAAGCTTTTCACGAGGACTCCCAGCAAGTATAATGGAAGAGGGCCTGATTTTTCGGGTTCTTTATAATACTTCCCTAGAACTGGCTTAGCTGCTTCAGTCTGTGTCACAATAATAATAATCAATCTTAGAACACTACTCATATTATTATTGAAATTTGACCTAACACAAAAAATTTAATACCCACAAAAAAACAAAAAAATAAATCACTTACAGCTTCAATTAAATGATAGTGAGGTATTTGAGGGAAGAGATGATGTATGACATGGGTCCCTATGTCATGATGGATGTTGTTTATCCACCCGTAATCACGATCAAGTGTCGTAAGCCCGCCCCTGAGATAACTCCATTCCTGTTTTTATACAAATAATTACAATTAGGTGATGAGATACTACAAACTATTAACCACAAGAAACTGTGTACAGCTATGAGCTGGTTGAGGTATTGTTTATTCATACTGATCCCACTTTATTTAGTTAAACAAAAAGGTTAGGTGATATACGACAAGATACAGGTTTCGTGTTGGAAGAAGTATCTAAAATAGGATATTATGATCAAAGAACTGATATTTCTGTTATGGGATATGGACAATAATCTTCAAAAGTGAATTCAGTTCAATCTTTTTTTTTGGTTTTTACCTTTCCACGATACCAAGGAAGCTTATCTTCATGGCCATGATGGTGCAAGTAGGTAACTAAATCAAGCCACATCACAAATCCCTGTACCAAATGAAACAGAAGTTTAATACTAGTAATTTAAGGAATCGACAATCATAGTCATGAAAGTTTACTTAAGCATCAAAGAAACACATATATGCAACTAACCACATAAGGAATGCCATAGAGTTTGAGCAACTGAACAGGACCCATAACAAAAGACAATCCAGCGAGCAAGGCAACCATTGCTGTCCAACAAACTGTCGAGGTGATTACATCTTTTCGTTCATTAGGGACAAATAAATCACTGTCCGGATGGTAATGAGACCCTTTTTTCCCAGGACTTCTACTCCACTGCCATAACAAAATAAATCACATAAGCTTCTACATCTCGTAAACTTGAATTGAAATTCATTTTGTCCATTATAGAGGAACAAACAACTTACAAGGTAGATTGGATATGCCAGCATAGGGAAAGGCAATGTGAATCTCAATTTCTTGGTCGTATTGTCCAAACTGTTGAATATCTTCTCAGGCAACTGAAATTACATGAAAAAAATAACGCAAACAATTAGAATTCAGCTTCTCAATCATAATGAATCATTTGCAATTTCGAAAAATGACTACTCACCGGGTGCCAAGATTCATCATTTTCAACATGGCCATGGTTCTGATGATGTGTCCTGTGACTAATTCTCCTGTATCATTCATACAAAGCTTCTCATCAGCATTGCCACTAACTAGTAGTACTAATAACAAAACAACCCAAATGAAATGCACAAAACATACCATCCATGGTAAGGGACCAGAATTGAAGAGTGAAGAATATGACCAACCACACTATTCAGCTTGGGGTTACTTGAAAAACTTCCATGACCACTACGAATAACAAACCAAGAAAAAAATTAATATCTTCAACAAACTATTTCAATAATGAATTCAATACCCCTTCGATGATGCTCAGCTGGATTAGTCGCACATAGCGGATACCAATGATAAACCGAAAAATTACAAAGCTGAGTGAAAGCAATTACCAATCATGGCCAAGAACAAAGATAGCCCAAAACATGGTACTCTGAGCAAGCCAATACAAAGGCCAAACAACCCAATTGTTCAAAGAAGCAGCAACAGCAGCTAATCCAATAACCACAGCCACATCTCTCACCACATAGCTCATCGACTTCCATGGATCCTTCACCCAACAATGCTTCGGAATGGCATCCCTAATGTCAGTGAGCTTGAACGGTGGTGGTGCACCCGGGTCAAAATAGTCTTTTCCCTCCCCATTCACCACTGAATTCCTCTTCTCCTCCTCCTCTACCGTGTCAACTCTCAAAGGAGCACTCACTCTCAAAGCCCAATTCCTCTCCTTAATACCACCAACCCCACAAAAATCCGACCTTGAAAATCTAATCTTTATGGGATTTTGCTGGGTATTAGTACCACTCAAGAAAGACTGTGGCTTTGGGTAGACTCTTGGGAGTGGCCTAAGACCACATTCTGATAAAACCCAACTCGCCATTTTGGATAAAAACCACAACCCTCTTGCCAAGATTCGAGCTTTTTGAAAGCTTCTCTCAGGCAAGAGAGGATTGGCAAGATTGGAGCTTTATTGAAGCTCCTGAGAGGAGAAGAGAAACGAGTGGACTGGAATGAGATCTTGCAAGTGTGGGTTTTTGGTGGTGTATGTATATAGAATTAGATAGATAATGGGAAGGATCCGATTTAGGTTCAAGAACCACAAGTTGGGATTTCTTTTGTATTCTAGTTGATGATGGTAACAATAAGAGTGGGGTTTTATTTATATACGGATACACGCACAAGAATCAGCCACACCTTCTTCTTCCTTTCCCACTCCATAAATAACTGTGCGTGAACGAATCTGAAATATGAACAACAACAACAACGTTTTTATTTTGGTACCATGAAAGGTGGTCTGTGGACTGTGGTCTCTACTCTTTTTGTGTTACTGCCATGGGTAGGTTTGCCAATTAAACCCGTCGAGATATCATATCGAATAGTATTTAACTGCCGAATTATAATATAATGTGTCAACTTGAATCTGAACATTATGGGTACGAGGAAATTTAATTTGTTAAAGTTATGAGTATTATGAAAAATCGAATTGATTTACGATGTATGCGGCTTTAGAGCTTTCGTTTTTTAACACTTGTTTTGTTTGTCGATAGTACAATGAATTACAATATGGCAAGCTTCATACCTAACTAACGTGATGCATTCGGTGTGTACCTGTGAATATTTGTGATTTCCGTAATTTATGAAAAGGTAACCGAACCTAATTTCCTGAAAATTCGGTGTCATTTTTCCTAGCACATTAATATTCATGAATTTATCATGACTTATAATTATACTATGTATGGTTTATTTTATGAGTATGTAAAAGTTATGGACGACCCTACCATTCACCCACGATTAGTATGATTAGGAGTAGATAAATTGTACTCACTTATGGTATTTACGTGTCAACTAGATTTATTAAAATCGTATGATGAACGTATATTGTATTTTAAGCATTTTGCTCATTGATAAAATCTAATTCTTCCTTATCGTTGGTGTGTTGGTACTAAAAAGCAACTGCACAAATGAAGTAAAGAAAGACTATAGGGTAATAAATTGGTAATACGTATGAAATTCAATGGTATCCATCTCTTAATACGGAAGGTTGACCCATAAGGAAGGAATTTGGGTCGGTTAGTCGGAAGCGGAAGAGAATGAAGAATAAGAATTTGCTGCTGTTTCTGGTCACCTTCGTCCTTCGGTATTTGAACTGAAATGGGAAGGTTTTTTTGACTAGTACTTGGCGTTATGCATAATTAAAGGTTAAAAATTATTGTTAGGAAGGGGACCTATTCTAAAGTCCGGGATGGACTCCCCCGGGTTAGACTTTAACATTTTATTGGATTTAGAATTCGAGTTGAATTATCTCAGTTTAAATTGAATTTTTATTTTATTTTACACATGAGAACACAATTAGAATTGAAATAACTCAACTTAAATTCTAAACCAAACAGTCTATAAATAAATCGGAAAAGATTATCGTATCTAAGACTTTTTTATTCGTCCAATAATATTATTTTCTTGGTCCACCCGACTATTATACAATTTTAAAATACGTCATGAAACTTATTAAAGATCAACATCAGAATTAATACACTGTATTGCTTCTGTTTTCAATTTCTTCTTTGCCCTATCGCACCGAAATTTATTAGTAGTTCTATTAGAGGTAGTTTCGGTATAGTTAACAAGGCCAAAAGATCGATGTTGATTGCCGCAAAACATAACTAGTAGTGGGAACAAAACTTCAAATCTCTAAAATTTGAATATTGGCGCGTACGGAGTGTGACAAATATAATACTCCAATATGGTTAAATGGACTAATTCTAGCCTTGCATCATAATTTGTTGTTGACCACTACAAACGTGTGGAAGTCGGAAAATGAAAAATGAGACTACGTGGTCAGGCTAGGCTCTCACGATGACGTAGATATTCTTACTCAATTTTCTTGGCTTTCAGGGACGGGGAACGGACGTAGAAATATATGTCAGGGGTAGCGAATTATTTTACTATAAATTTAATTAAAAAGACATTATTAATAACTAATAAAAATTATATTTTCAAAACTCACATAGTAAAGAACAATATTTAGACTATAATTTTTAAATTATGTGCTCATAAACGGAATAAATTAGATACAATATAGCTTTATTTAGATTGCATAATTTTTTTAAATATATTAAGTAAATGAATTTAGCATTGAATAGGAAAAATAAAGAAACAAAGAGAGTAAATGAAATAAAGTTAAGTATTTATAAAATATGATTGTGAAATATAAACTTAAAGAACATTAAAAAAAGAGAAACAATAAAAAATATTACTGAATCATAAAGAAACAATGAAAAATGTCAAATAAATGGTAGAAAACAATATAAACAAAATGGTTGGAAAATCTAACACTGCTGAAAATTGAGCTTGTAATCAATTGGTAAAGAAATATTTTATGGAACATAGGTGCACCAGCTAAGGTATACCAATTTCTTTCATAATTCATTCCTGCTAAATATATCAGTATTTATTAAATTTTAGAAAGGGTATAATAGGCATTTCATGTTCAAAATTAAAGGGTATCGATTGCAGTCCATTAATTAAATGTGTGTCCGTGCCTGTTGGCTTTAACTTCGGGGCGGGGTATAGTCGTCCAATCCCCTTGTGGGTGTCGAAGCTTTTCATTCCATTTACGGTAAAAGCGATAATGGATACAATCTAGTGATAATTTTAGACTTTTATTAAGAACAACCACCTATACTGCATTTAAGCTTGCTTTAGCTGTGTTTATGTGATTAACTAAAACCTCATCCGCTTAAATCTTGTGTCTTTGTGACCAATTAAAAGCCACAAACCCGGAGAATTCCATAAGCATCCTAGTTGTTGGAGTCCATCAGATGAAATTAATATGAAATAATGTTTAGATGTTCTTCAATATACTTCTTGGGTATAAATATGACATACTTTTTCTTAATTTCACTTTTCTATATTTATACTATATAAATCCCAAGCATATTGAACATTTGAATGGATGTGATCCCTAAAATCATTACGATAATTAAACTATTTCGTTCACCGGCCACTTTCATTGTGAACACTGGCCTATTGGTAGCTAATGATTGGGAACTTGATTATATTGCAAAATTGGGTCAAACTCATCATAAAGGTAGTATTACCTACCTAGCTTATTAACTATTAGTCAAATCACCATTCATGTCCCGTTTATGCAAGGTCAAAATTTCCTCCACTGCGACAGGCCGAGAATGCAACATTCAGATTCCGGACCGTCCATGTAATTTCATAAACATCCCTTCAGCTTTCAATGTTTGCTATACACCGTACTTATGTCTTGTAACTTCAGCATTTATTTTGTCATATCTATGCTATGCTTGATAAAACGAGTTCATGACTGAAAATTTAAGTAGATGTAAACTGATAAGATGATAAGGTTGCTTGCCTGTAAAAGGTGATATTAGTAGATATTCAAGACCGGTAATGCATATTTGAATCGAAGTTTGATAAATTAATTGATATTTAATATTTTAGCTAATATTATTATTATCATAATACAAAATGTAAGTAAAAACTCATAACTCCCAAGTACAAGTAATTTGTTTGGAGAAACTTATTTGCAAGCTATCTTATAAAATGATTGGAAATTAGTTGAACATAATTTTTTATCAAATATAAAGTACAATTTACGTATAAATTGCATTATGATGTGATGTCAAAGTCATCATATGTAAATATGTTATCTAGGAGGAGATGCCATGTCCATGTGGTCTCTAAATTAATACACTCTACTAACCACTAAGAACCAAGTATGTCAATAATTGGGATTTTTCCTATTATAAACATCTTGTAATCAAACACTAATAAATAAATGGACTTGAATAATGTACTACGTGCATGATGCATTCCCATATGTTTGGGTTGTCCAGTATTTATATCAAGAAAAAAAACGGCTCGAATTATTTTATTGCATTCATGCCTAATGTTCAAAAGTCACAAGTAGCTATGCTATCTGATTTATCGATTGTCTTCTGTAATGACGTAGTGTAAGAATGATAATAACACTAACAAATTGATCGTACAAATTGAATTAACAAGTGAATATTCAAGAGGTCACCTGTTTCCTAAATTCATCTAGATTACGGAAATTTAGAACCTAGGGATTGTGGATCCACATATTGCTTTCTTAGTTCCCCCTCTTCTTTAATAGTTAAGAAAATAGAATAGTAAGGTTGGAAATATACAACATACTTGCCATATAGTACTTCCCAAGGGAACTTCCTGATGAAAGAACCATATTTTTTTTTTCAGTGAGGTAAATATAGAACGGGCAATTAAATTCTGGTTATATTTATAGCAGCGTCAGTGTACCTGGGGTTGTCATTGAACCATTGGAGTGTTGCTTATGGAGTCATATATGCCACCATTTATTGCGTTTCTCCATAGCTTTAGCTAGCTCTTGGGCCATTGATGCAAAGTTCTGCGCACCATCTTGCAGCTCTTCCGTCCGTCTGCTTAGATGCTGTATAAACCGGACAAAAGCATATCAAACATTTGATAAACTATAGTCTTACAAAAATTGCTATCGGCAAGATTCTATTATCTTTCTTTTAGTTACTGGAGTAATAAATAGCTAATCTCGTGATGCCATGGTAATCTATTTGACGTAAAGCTGTGAATTGTTTGGTTGCTGGGGATGCATCATACTTCCTATATGTGACATCAGATCTTGTGATAGGCTCAAAGCACAACTGCACAAGACCGATGTGTTAAGTGTCAGCTCACACAACATGAACTCATATCCAGGACTCGCTAGTCACTATTTCCACAGTGATAATGGTTTCAAGTCTTAGCTCCCAACCACTCACCATCATAGGGTTGGAGTTTACTAATTTTACAGAAACTAGATTATGGGATCATAAGTCAGCTTGAGCAGGAACATCAAGTGCTTGTAGTGAAAACAAAATATCCAAATAAGATAACACATTAAGTCATTAGCAACAACCTACAATGATAAAGTAGTTCATGGTAACAAGGTCTCCGGAGGTCTCTAATCCTTTTCCAAGTAGTAATAGCAACAAGCAGCAAAGTCTAAAGGTATCTTACTATGTAACATAAATTTTGTGCTTGCCTACTGCCTTGGTTATGCAGATCCTTCCAACAGTCTCACAGAGATCACAAGATTTGGAGGATGATATAATGGATAAGTGACAATTTATTTGACACTCCATCTTGTGGAAGTTCAGAAGTAACAAAATCCAACGGATTTGTAATAAAGTAACTGACCTCAAGTTTCTCCCCGCGTTCTAAAAGCTTATCCTTGGCTTGTGATGCAGCAGTTGCAGTATCCTGGAATCAGGGATATTTTTCACTATATGCAATTCCCAAGCAATAGTGTTAGGAATATTTAAGCTTATTAATATAAAACCTCACCCCTGTGTTTCTATACTTCGCAATGATTTCTTCACGTGTTCTAGCCTTTGGTTTATTATCCGAGGAACCCCCCTCAAATAATCTTTCCCTCTCCTTCTCCTTTTCTGGATGCATTAAAAAAATTGTTTAGCCCCGTAAAGGGTGAAACATAATATGGTAAGGTCACAAGTTCTAACATTACCTTTCACGCTATCACCGGTCTTTTGTGAAGAAGATGCAACAACTGGTTCATAAATGTCAATATCATCTGCAATATAACAAAAAAGTTATGGGTAGACTCAGATTTGGCTCAGAATACCTTTTTAAGAACTGGATAGGATGGATTTGCTCTACAAGTAGTAGTATGGTTCTCTCAAGCGCATACCTATGTGAAGTTCTTCATCCTCTAAATCAATATCATCAGTGGGGTCTGAGAAAGGGAACCTTGAAAATATACTCTCCAAGTGTGCAATAATATCTTCTGGAGCTCCACTATCAGTCGTAACATTCTCCACTTGGTCGCCCTTTAACCCCTTTATTATATTACCTACAAATCCAGGCACAGTGGTCTGCATCAAAGCAACCATGTTCTTACAGAGTTCTGTGAAATAGTATTAAAGTGAAACAGAAATAACACACTCAATAATGACCTGAGTCTTCTTTCGGTTCTGGTATAATCTAGCATCAACACTGGCACCTGCTGCTAGGACTTTATCATGTAGGCAGGGTAGTGACTCAGGAATCCTATAATGACCATAACCACTTATCAAGACACGAAACAAGTGCCTGTGTAATACAGAGGGAGAAAAGAGGGTGAAGGGAAAGAAATTAGAGAGAGAGACATGAAGAGTGGAGGATGACCTTAGCTCATTTTCAGATGCCACAAGCGACACCATAGCAAATTCACTTCCGTTAACCTGGAAGTGCAAACACCATGACATGAGTTGCATTTACATATATGCTTACTTGTACTAGCAGGTCCAGATCATTCATACTAACATTTACAACAAGATCTCCAAAGACACCAAAACACAACAGCAAGATACAACAAGAGGAGCAATGTTTATCATATACCATTTTATAGCCAGTCTGGTTACTACTTTATGTGATGAGAAAGATAACTCAAAACGAGATGGGGCAAGAGAAACAAACAATAACTTGCATGATCTTCAATGACACACAGGATATGTAATTCATACAGTATCTTTCTTTAAGCCAATTATACAGAGATACCAATATTTGTGAGTCTGTACTATCATAACACTAGCATACTGGGATCTAGATTCTACTAGATGCATGCTACTATATAGAGGAATATTTTCACTACATTCCGTAAAAGGAACCCATATTCTACAAAATCTTTAGTGCAATATACTTTTATGCAATGGGACGAACCATGGTAACCAGTCCTTTCTCAGATGCATTAAAAGTCCTTTCCATATTTGCCTTGAAATTCCAACGGAGTATTGACATCATTGACGTTTTTCCAAGCATTTCAAGATCTGGCAAAGACCTAACAACAAATTGATTACATTATGAGCACCTTTCCTTCAATGCACAAAAGTGAGAAGATATGACGCTCCTGAACATTTGCAAGTCATGTTAAGAAAATGATCTCCACAAATGAAAAAGACATTTCCTAGTGGACAGGTTGGTCGAAATTGTTAAGAATCTTTTCAAAAAATGTTGTGAGGAAAGCATTTATATATGGGATGGACAGTTTGATCTTTAAGTAAAGCAGACCTATTGGATGGATATGGGGGAGGCATGCATCATGCATGCTTTCTTTTCATGTACTGTAAGACCAAAACATAAATAACAGTGGGGAATATAGACATTTGCTGAGAGAATGAGAGGCAATTTTTCAACCTTTTCTAGACTCTGATTACATAGGCCATGAACTAATAAGTCTTAGCAGGCAATGGCCACATCTCCAAAAAAAAAAAAAAAATTGACAGCAGATTGGCTAGTCGAGCTGTTGCAACGCATGTCAATTTAAAATAGAGTTGTTGGAGAAGAGATTTCAACCATGCTGGAAAGCACACTTGGGGAAATTGATGCTGTTTATACAACATACTTGTCAACCATGCTGAATTATCTTTATTAACACTATCATCATATCTCAAGCCAATGAACTTAATATGATGGGATAAACAATTCCCGACATCCTTTGTACATAATTTCACATAAACCCTGTATACATTAATTCATATATGCATAAGCCAATTTTATGCAACAAGAATACAAAGTAGAAATTCACCTCATTTCAATTTCTCCAGTTTGATAAACTATGATAATCCCATATTCCTTTTCATCTCCCTTGAAGATAGTACTCCATGAACACGGTTTCTCAAGTTTAATTTCATGAACAATGTTACTGTTCCCCTACAATGAAGGCCTATATTATAAGATGTGGAACATATAGCTTACAGATAAATATTAAACTGAAAATAGGATAACATAATAAAGAACCTGAATCAGAGACTCCAAAGAGTAGAAATATAAAGCATCCTCGCAACAAAGCAAAATTTGAGAAGCCGGACTCTTATTTTCCCAATTAAGATGCTTTGCATCTTCAGCTCCTGATGCAACAGTCTGATGTCCAGAATTAGTCGGCAGAGGCTGATTCTGAACTTCAATGAGCTGGGAAGGCTCAACTGAATCCTTTTCAGTGAGAGGGAGTTTGAATTCTGCAAGAAAAACAGCTTTTAGAAGATCTGAATGATTCAATACAAAGTAATGAATATGATCAATACTCAAACAGGAATACTTGCCTAAGAAGTTTAAGCTTACTGCCACAGAGTTCTCCTTTGGATGTATAGGCTGTGAACAGATCAAAGTACCGGTGGTGCTATCCATCAAAAATATGTGTGCATCTCTGGTTAGGACAAAAACAGCCTCCTCCACAGAGTCTATTCCTGTTTCACTTGAGCTATTATCACTTTCCTGATGGAAAGTTGGAAAACTCTGAACAGCTAGAGCAATGATTGATGATTTTGAGCTACAAAAAGAGTCTGTAACAGATAAAACTGATAGTGAACTGGTGTCGAGCACTGCAATCTGAAATAATCAATGGCTCAAAAAAATAAGTTGATCAGATTGAATGAATAGGATGGTGGTGCAATACGCAATCAAGTGATTCTGGTAAGACATCCCAAACTTGCCTGTCCAGACTCGAATCCCGCAAAAAGTCTGGTTCCACAATTTGCAAATTTTAAGGCACGGACAGGAGAACCAAGTATGGAAAATATTGCGTAACATTCAGTTTTATCATCTGGCAAATGCTGGACTGCAAAAAGCTACAGTATGGTCAACGTTTTACTAGCAAAAGCATCAGCTGAAACGGCTCAAGGACAAATTGTAAGTATTTCACTTTACCATAAAGCAACTATAACAGTGATGCCAGAGGCATCTGCAAAGCATTATACACATGTAAATATTATATGAGGAGTATGCTGTAATTGACACTCAAAATTAGATATGACCTCTTGCATAAACATGTTATGAGTCTGTATGTGATAAATATATTAAGCGCAATATCACCAAAATTGAAGCATAAATAATTGAATTGACAGTTGACACTCAAGCCTAGATATGAGCTCTTCCTATATTATCTTTTGAATCTGTATGTCGTTATCTAATATGCTTGATTTACATCATTTAATGATCTACAATCTACACTATATCTGCCAAAGATGGTGAAGCAGATAGAAGGGTTTGAAATTGCCCAATATGTTGGTGTAAAAATAACAAATAAAAAATTATCACGTAAAATGGTAATTAGTATGAATCATGTGATTGGTTTCAGCAGCCTTAGAGACTGAAACCAGGTTCAAATTTAATGAAGTAACAAGACAATAAGTAGCACTTTCAATATCCTTTAATCGATATTTTCAGACATGTTTGTGTTATATTTGCCACAGAATTTAAATGGAACATGCAGCTACTCACAGTGAGACGTAGAGTAAATCTGCAGTTGTAACAAATTGAGATGAGCGGATAACATACCCAGCAGAAAACACATAATCCAGATGAAACATACCTTCACGATTACTTTCAGTTATTATTGTGATGGTGGTTTGGTTAGAATTTGCTCGCAGGCTGCACAGAAAGATCTACACCAAGGAGATGGGAGAATATTATTGTAATTATAGTTACTCTAGTCTCTACAGAGTTGGTGATAACAAAAAAAAAAAAAGAAGCATTATTTTTACCAGACCACATTCATTGCCTGTGGCTATAATTTGGTCGACAGATGAAAAGTCCAATGCTGATATGCACGCAGTTGCACCAGTGACTTCGATACCCTTTATCTGTCAGTGAATGATGTGCGTATATTTAGTAAGCGCAAACATGTTTGATCTTGGCAGATAAACTAGTTGATAATCTTAAATATTAATACTGCAGTATCATTAAGTACAAGATACACAACTGTCACTGCACTGACCTCGAACTTTATAACAGAAACAAGTGACAGGACCGGGAACGTGGCATCCCATATTCGGATAGATCCATTTTGATATCCTCCTATATATATTCTCTCAATTCTATAATCTTCAGTTGCAGACTTTTGATGAGTAATACCTCCAGTCACAGGCCACTTCATACTCGCTTTAGACATATCCAGCTGTATTGAAGGGGAAACTGTTTAGTGAAAGCATAGCTGGTCATAAAAAATGGTAACAGGCAAGGTAATCACGTATGAATTACGGATGATATTATCCGGTACCTCAGAGAGAGAAGTCGAAGGATCACTTTCTGCACCTAAACTATGTAGCTTTCCCAGAGTCATATATGGTTCCACTGTAGGTATGACAGAATGGTAGGAGATAGTGGAATGGTTCTGTCCATCAGTCTTTAAGACCGACAAAGAAGCATATTCATAGAAATGTAATTGTCCAGGGTTCGTTAATACAAACAGTGATGTCTTTTCATCCTCATAAGCATTTGGCATTACATTCACATCGGCAAATGAACCATGAAGTGCAAGGTCAACACGCACAACACACTTCAACTTTGCTAATCCAGAGGACCAATCAAGATCGAGGATCTGCAATAGTAGGAACAACTCTTACAGACATGATATTCAGAACTAGCATTGTAAGATATCTATTTACTCTCTATATAAAGTACTCAAGTGCAGGAATTACAAAAGGAGCTTTGTTAAAGAGCAATAAGAACCAATTCTTTTTGGCGCAAAACTTTGATTTTCATTAGCTTGGGTGAGCTTGGAATTTTTATATTGAAGTTAGAACCATGTTGATTCAATGACTTAGTGCAGCAACTAAGCACCCCCAAATCTCTCTAAAGAACTAGGTGACGATCAGCATTACGAATTTCAAGTACTGTAATTACTCAAAAATATGTGGTTTCCTGGTGCTTCAACAATGTACTTTCTGGAACACACCTAAGTCTGGTTTTGGTGGTACTTCCGAAAGGAAATAAAAGAGAGCATAGTAACATCTAAACTCTCAACTTATCAAGGAAGCAGGTATAGAGTATTGAGGAATGAGTCAATCACTCTCTACATCATTGACTACTCAAACAATGCAAAATTTAATAAGAATCCCAAAAAACAAATATATGCAGAATAAATATTCAATCGAAAACTGTGCCAATATATCGTTAAACATAGACACATAAGAAAAACGGGAGAAAGGAAAAGGACAAATTCTTCTTTGTTAAGACCAGGTGGGTTAAATAGGGTTAAATTGCTAAATTTCAGAACCAAAAGGATTAATATAATAGCAGCAAAAGGTTTGTGAAGGACAACTATTGCTCCATTGTGAAATTCTTGTAAAAAACATGATTTCCCTGATATGAGGAAAGACCATGTCCTCCTACCTAAGTCCTTGGTACACTCACCTAATTTATACTAATGGGATGTGGATTTTTTTATTGTTTATTTTTTATTGAGACTTTCTCTACTTCATTGTTGCCAAGAAAAAAGTTTGTTTCGATGAGAAGTTAATACAGAAGATGAAGCAAATCATACCGTCAACACTTCCTCAGATCCAATTTCTTCACCACCGTAAACAAAAAGCTGACCACCGTGATCATTTCGGGAAGACCAGTGCAGAACAATAACTGGAAGTCTTTTATCTTCTGATGTTAATTGTATCTTCACGACATCAAGGGGTGAGTTAAGATGACTTTGATCTACACGGTTGTCAGAAACCGAAAGGTTCCACAGAAAAATATCTCCATCAACATAACCAACAGCTAACACTGACCCATCGGGAGAAGCCCAGCACAGAGAGCTTATTTCCTTTTCTGCTTCTTCGTTGTCCAGTGAGTTATTTGGATAAGTTTGGTTTTTAACATTCGAGAAATGAAAAACAAGTTCTTCTCTCAGTTGTAGATCCTTAAAGTCTTTGGCATGAATAGCTCTATCTTGGGTAACATCCCAGAGAACAATCAATCCACTCTCATAGGCAATCAATATTCTGCAATGTAACTGGTAAGACAGGTATGGTATCTAAACGATATCAATGTATAAATCAATCTCACGTCTACCTGTTACCATAAGAACAAGGCTGTGCAAGTACGCCGACAATGGATTGCTGATCAGGCAATGGAATCCCACCTCCATCTGCAAAACTAACGATGTATGAAAATTCCATGTACGACTAAACTCATATTAAGCTTCCATAATTGACTTCGTCCATTCATATTAAACTTTCCCGATCATTCGTCAAATTTTGATCCTGTTTTAAGTCTCGCCTTGTAACTTGGTCAGGACTCAGGATATGAAAGTGGAGCGGCAAAGATTTATCTGTGGCAGGTTTTCTACATGCGTAGAATTTGAACAACTAATGTCTTAGTGTGCCTAAATCCACAACAGGAGGAAGCTCCTCTGGGAACTGCTCACTAGATATATTAAGAACTATCAAGCCAAACAATAATTTGAAAATCAACTTGCCAGCAATAACATTTGGGGGGACATTGTATGCTAATGGAAGAATTTGTCGCTCTTCAGTATCATACTTCATCACAGAGAGAAATCCGAACTCATCACCAACATACCTGGTAGTACCGGAACATTAAAAAAAAAATTATGGCTGTGCCTCAGGCAACTCCTTTCGGCGAAATGTAACAGTATAAAAGCAAAGACAGAAACCTTACATGAAATTGCTACCAAATATAACAGAAAATGCAGTTATATTGGACTCCCACTGTACATTAGCAGATATAGATCTCTTTTCTAGATCCCAAACCTGCGAAGGCAAGAATTATCACAAACAACTATGTGTAATATGAAAATTTACAAGAATGCAACAATGTAGTTTCAATTATTAAGTATACGGTAGTTCCACCGCAAAACCTAGGATGGAAACCATATATATCAGACCATAAGACTGCAAACAACCATACCTGAATTTCATTTTCGTTGGTAATGCTGACTAGTAAACCTTGGTTCTGCAGGAACTGTAATGAGAACAAAATGATTAAGAAACTGAAATCTGAGAATAAAGTCAACTAGCAATCAGTGATGCAAAACACATCCAGCTAATTCAAATATATCAACATAAAGGCACTGACACCCTATAATCAAACATACAAAGCACAGTGAGCAAAATCCGATAGACAAGAATGAAGTTCGGGTGTTTACTAAAGAGACATACCTCAAGGTACTTAAAAGGCAAGGGTTTAGGAGATATGAGAAGACCTTCAATATTATCACCACCAATCACTTTAATCCTACCATCCCTACAATATCAAAACAGTCCAATCATAAGCCATAATCTACACCACCATCCAAATTTCAAAACATACATCGAAACTAAAATCAGTTCATTCGCATCCATCCAGGCAATAACAGAGCTCAAACTCACAGCGTTCCGATAGCCAACAGACGCTGCACGGGGTCAAAAGCCAAAAGCGAAGCAGTCGAAGGAAGGCCATAGTGTACAGCAACACGAGGATTCCAATCCGTCAATGCTACATTTTGCTTCTCTATATTCGGCTGAAAAATAACAATATGCACTACATATAAATTTCAGTTCTAAACAAAACATATCAATCATCAGTTAGATTGAATCATTGAAAATCAACAGCTGAAAGTAACAATATGTACCATCCATTTCACCTCTAGGCTATAAACAATACATTCAAAACATCACTGAAATTGCGAAACGGAATCGATTTACCTGGGTAGATGATGGAGAAGGTTGAGAATCACTAGGTTTCTGGAACAATTTGGTGAACATGATCGATCGTTGTAAGCTTGAGATTACTTTGTAGTGAGATTTCTTCTTCTGTGAATTGATGATAAAACCAGTGAAATATTTGATTTGATGATTTGATGAGCTGAATTCAACTCTTCGGAATGAAATTATGATTTGAATTTAGCACGTCTCATTTCATTTCTATAGGTTTCGGAAAGTGTATTCAGATGTCTGTTGTGTTCGAATTAGATTCTCTGGTTAGGTTAAATATTGACTAATTAATTTTAATAATACTATCTGCCTTTGGCAGATCATTCCCAGCTGACTTGGATTGCATTGGTGGAAGTGTAATTTCCATTTTATTTTTCTAGTGAGGAGATCGTCCACACAGTATATAAAAGAAAGTTGAATAGTCGAAAATGCGTTGAAGTAATATTGTGAACGGTGATATATGGAAGCACGTTGAATCGTAATAATATACTATGTTTAGATAAATTAATTAAATGTAGTTAGAAAATACTATATTCTATGTTATTGTATTTCATTTTGATCCGTCTCCATTTCATCTTTCTATTCTAAAATGGAAAACATATCCAATATTGTACATTATATCTGATATTAAAATCACTATTATCATTCTTTATTCATTATTTTTCCTACTTTATTATTAGCTCTTATGTTTTATTCACTTTTTTTAAATATATGTCCAGGGTCACAGAAAGATCAATTCAAGACGGAGAGAGTATTTAATATATGATGTATTTTAAAATTGATATTAAACTACTTTCTAAATCAAAAGTTATTAATGAATTATGAATATATTAGGGAATTATCAAGATGTTTTCAAAATTGACTTGCCAATCCTAAGGCCTAGAATCAATTTCATCCACAAATTGTTAGCATTGTGAGTTATCAACTCTTCTTCCCTATTGGTATAAGTTTGAGTAATTTTATTTTAACTTTAAAAATAATATTATATTAATATAAATATCATGATATAATTCACACAAAGATTGAAAAAATAATGGATGTTTATGCAATAACAATGGAAGAATAATTCATTTTAAAACAACCTGAATTAATAATCGAAACATATTATGAAACGGTTAAATTTCATTATAAAAAAAATTAAAAATTATAGGTACATATTGTGAAACAGTTAAATTTTAATGCAAAAAAATAATTAAAAAGTACGGTTATATATGGTGAGAAGGTTAAATTCAAATATAAAAATTAAAACAATAGTTATACTCACCGTGGGCTCAATCCCCCAACCACAATGTTAAGAGACTTGCGCTCTATCAACTGAGCTAAAAGGGCAACTTACTATCTTATTTTCAATACTAATATAATAAAGGTTGGATTGAAATACGTACACATATTGTTATTTAAATCAAACTCAGTGTATTCGTGGAAATTATCAAACAAATCGTGATTATAACTCCCTTGCCTACATTATTACTCAGTAATTATCCGAAACATGTATCAATAGAATGTGACACACTTATTATTATTTTTATTATTATAGAGAATTCGTTAATAAGTATATATAAATGTATATATGAGTATTAAAAAAGGGCATGTAGCGTAAATGATGACATATGAACCAGTTAAAATGTGAGATTATATGGTTGTTGATTATTTAATTGTTGATTTTATCGTTTTCTATATAATATGTACAATGTTCACTATATCCTCATCATTATATTGTATCATTATGTAAAATTATGTGAAATCGAACGTACCGTTTTCATTTAATTGTTGGCTTTATTATTGCCACCCTTAGGTGCTTTTGACTGTGCTATATTGTCGAATGCACCATTTTAAGTGTACCTAAGTCAGGAACGTCTTGTGGCAATCCACTAGCCATAAAAAAGTAAAGAAAAAGTCTAAAACTACCAGGTGCCTGAGCCTCCTTTCATATACAGGCACCATCTCTATATGAACGCAATTGCCCACTACGTGTTCGACGCATTTACTGAACCAAGTGACAGTTTTTCTACTGCTGCCTATTTGTCATAATGCTCCATAGTCGATACCATGGATAACCTGTTCACAACTTCTTACCGTTATCTATGTTGGAATGTCTTTCATCATTTTCCTAATCCTACCAGAATATCAAGAAACCGAGTGACAGAGAAGAACAGTACTACTCTGCCACCAGAAACAAGGTAGAAATAGTTTATATTTATGCTTTGGCATTTGCCTGTATATACAATATTATCTTTTGTTGTTATGTTCCCTGACAAAACAAAATTCCAGGAATGTTCTTAAATTTAGGACATTTGAATGTGATACCATATGAAACCACACACTACGTGACGGTCAATTCAGCTGAAAACAGAAGTTTTTATGTCTTCTGTCACTCTATTGTATCAACATTGCCTACTACGTACATAAACTATAGCACATGATACAAAGAACTATATGTCTTGTTCCGAAGGGTTTCGGCTCATGTTTTTAATCTACTACGGTTTTGTTTGGGTTTCAACTTCTCCCGAACGGTTCTTGATATTCATGCTCATCAGCTCGTGCAGGTTAGTATAAGACATGAACTGGATTGGTTTTAAAACCTTTCTGTTAGTTGAAAATTTAGACATTATCTTTGAGCTTGAGTACATCTGTGGAATGGTGAATTATTCGAGTGAATAAGACATGTGATGTTGAAGATAAAATGCTTAAGGCGGTGATTAACTGATTATTAAAAGATGATCACAAGAGACAAAGTACAAGAAACATTGCGAAGAAAGTGAAACAAGCATACTTGCTGCTAGTTTCAGACATGACAAACAGAGATGACAGGTTGACTTGCGCCTTGAGTTCTGACTGTTAAAATCTGACAGGACGGCTACTAGGCGCCCCCATGGATTTGGCCATCTCTCTGCAGCCCGAACCTGCGGAGGTTGAGGATCAGCTGAGCTGCGGCTGCCAGGAATCTCACCGCTTGAGTTGGTTTCAGTGGCTCCATCAGTCTTATAGCAGCTTTCTTTCTCAGTGCATCAGCACATTCTACAAGAGTCTCCATTGATGCCCGCAGCCTCTCAAATGCAGAATCCAGGTCCGCTGCTGCTCCATTCATTGGCCTCCCCATGTTCCTTGTCAATGCCACCATTGATGGAGATGTCTGTAAGATTTTATGTTAATTGAAAAAATTGTTCAAAAGATTTTCCTTTTACATAAAAATGAACTATTGTGAAAGTGATTGAATGGAGCTAAAAGTGGATTAATGGGTGTTTTGGAAATGGTCTTAAAGAGTAGTGTAAACAGAATAAGTTGGAATAATCAGCAAAGTAGCTGACTTTTTTAAGTTGTCAAAGTTATAACCTGTTTTTGCAGACATAATTTTGTGATTTTGGTCAGGAAAGTTATAATCATTGCAAACAAGATACTTAATTTGAATATGAATGAAATTTGGTGCAGAAAAAGTATGTACCATTGCATCTTGAAGCCTAGCGAGCTCATCCGTAAGTTCCTTTTCCTCCTCCTTCATCTCAACCAGCAAAGTTTTCATCTTCTGAGACTGCTCTTCTGTTAAATCAAACACATTGTTGAAAACTAGGCGGAAAACCAGACCGGTCCTGAAGCCACCTATCCACTGGTAGGCACGCTCAGAAGAGCTCATCCAGGGCGGTGTAAGCACCAGGAACACATTGTGGCGCACAGCTCTTGCCTTGGCAGCAAAATATTCTTTATAATGCTCCACGACCTTGGCTACAAGTTCTGTGCTACGAAGCTCGTTTTCTTGGTCACAATACATGCCTTTGTGTGCTATTAAATAAAGGAGCTCTCGCAGGTAATGTTCCTGACGAACCAACCAGGCCTCATAGAATGCCCCAAATGTCTGGTCATTGTGGTTTGCTTCGATTACTACTGGGCTGACCATGTTTAATTTAGACTTGATTCTTTGTGCTGAGTTGTGCCAATGAAGAAGATTTATCTGACAATCAAATGTTCTGTTTATATAGTCATGGTTTCTTAACAGAGAAGGCGTAAATGATATTGCCATTACTTTCTTAACAGGTAAGTTCGCAGCGGAGGCTGTCTTTCTTTATGATTGGAGATTGAATGAGATTCTGAGAACTATAAGCAAGTCTCAAGGGGCATTCAGGTTTTTCGGCTTACTTGAGGAATTGTGTTTCTAGTAAGACTAAGTGCAGAGTTCAGAGATTATGCATATGGACAAGCAAGATTGATCAAGGAAGATGGAGTTTTGTGCCAACCGACTGAAAGAGACTTGTACCTATCTCAGCCTTTAGTCAAGCCAAGGTTCTATTCATTTACTATTACAAGTCTAGAAGTTTGAAGTACACTGTCTATTTTACACGGAATAAGCTACTTCAAACCTTACTTCACTCGGTGTGGTAAATGTCAATAAGGTTACTGGTTTAAAAATCTACAAATCACGACATCATCTGTGAGTAATCGTAACTCTGTTCTGCCAAGCAGACAGATAACATTGTACTTCCTAGCAGACAGTAACTGATTCTTTTTGCCATAGTAATTTTTATGGTTCTGGTGCCACATGTAGAGTGAGAGTACAGTCAAATCAACGTATTTGGTCGGATAAGGTATCAATTAGTAAAATTTAGGCTGTGCACGCACTAAGGTGACCGATAGGCCTTGAGAATTGAGATACCAATCAGGCACCAGTAATCTTATTAGTTCGTTTTTTAGCCAACGTCTTGAGAAAGACCAGCTGTACATATAAATCGATTTTCTTTTTGCGGTTATAGTGTCACATTAGAGTAAATGTGTTACGTTAGTTTGTGACATCATAAAATGTGCCCTGAATCAGATGTGTACAAAAAGAACCTGTGCTGCCTGGTACTTGGGATACTGCTGGTGCATATAGGAGTGTCTTTGCATATAAGCAACTTTGGTTTTGACCTTTGGGACTCTTTCGGGGTAGATTTGTATGAGCTCATGGTCTAGAATCTTGATGGCAATGGAATATCAAATATGTCATATTGTGTGATACTGTGATATTACTGTGGTAGCCTTTCTTGTATTATGTTAAGAAACGGAAACCTTTTATGAAGATGTGCCAAAAGAAAATGTGGGAAACGGAAACCTTTTACGAAGACGGGCTAGAGTATTAATAGCCACTCTACGAGTCCGATTTGATTTTGTTATCGTGTTGTATATAGAGTGTCGAAACCGTATGCATAATGATTTTTAATTTAAAAGTGGGATCTTTGTTTCACATAAATACAACTAAGGATCTTCATCTCTAAGATTTGGTAGTCTGTGAGAGGGAAAATTGAGCATGAAGCTGCTGCTGGGAATGTTAACAATTGTAACAAAGATCATATGCTCTTCTGTCTTATCTAGATAGCACTTTCCTTTTTTCTTTTTCTTTTCTTTTTATTATGCAAAGCAAGCTGCCTTAGCTTGAAATGAAAGAAACAGATAAATAACTGGACCAAGTTCAGTCAGACAGTACAAATCAAGAATTTGGTGGTGGTATAGTCTAGATGTATTATCTATACAAGTGAGATTCCGTAGTCTTTACTTTTCTAAAATACAAAGCTACCAATAATTAAGATATTTGACCTCCACTTTAATCATTGTTTAGAATCTTAATAATGCATCAATTTAGTACCACTAGCCAAGGTTATCAATTTCCAAACCTAACATCACCCTTCTAAATGTTTGTATACTTTTTATCCTTCAAGACGGGAGAATGTCGTAATTGAGAGATAGATGGCACCCTCTACTTCACGTGCTCAATTTTTACGGGATCAAATTCATTATTTAATGTATCTCGAGTTGTAAGTTGGTAAATTTCTAAAAAGATATTAGATGGTAATAATAAAAAGATAGTAGTTTGTTATGCGGTTTCACCACCATTTAGGAACATTGTCAGTGCACAAGCAAAACAAATTGCAGTATTATTTTTCATCTCATTATTTGAGTAGGACAAATTCCTAAGGTTATGGAAGTAGATACAATTAACATGCGCATTCTTAAAGTGGATTAATTTTCTAAAGTACTAGTAGGCAATAGATATTCAGACATGAAATGATGTGATTACCCGTTGACCAATTTATGTTAATCGGAATCCCTCCCGACCAATTTTAATTTTGAATTCTCCTCAAATAGGTTCATACTTAATAGCTAGTAAAAGATGCCCTCATATACAAATGATTGGTATTCGGAAAAATTATAAAATATATATGGTGTTGGTAATTGTACACTCCGTACTTCTTACTATTTAAATTAATTAGTACTTATTTGATATAATATTTGAACGACCAAATTTCCACTCAAATCAAACTTTTTATATATAAAAAATTTAATTTTAATTTAAAAAAAGACACTCAAATTATACCAAACAATCCCTTAATATTTCCTACGTATCCACATTATTTACAAGCACTCATTACACCGACTAATTATACCTAAATTTCAACTCATAAATCATGTCAGAATAATACACAATATTTGCAAAGAGTAACAATATTGTTTGCTCTCAAATCATTTTTAAATGTCAGTATCAGTAGTATTAGTACAACGAAAGGAAACAGAGATAATGCAAGCCAACAGACATCCTTTGTGCACTTAAAACAAAAATGGGGTAAATCAAGGTAGAATACTAATAGCAAGGAGCTAAATGCAATTAGCTCAGATTCTCCACTTTTAGCAAATGAAAACCACACACTTTATCAATCCAGCTAAACTAATATCCATTTCTCCAAAACAGAGCAAACAGAGACAAAAAGCAAGTAAAAAAAAACAGAGTAGCAGTTAGCCAAATCGATTTACAGCACATCAAGCAGCTACTGGTGAGAACGACTCTTCTCCTTCTTCTACAATATCTTAATCTCCATCGTCAACTCGAAAGCTTCGTCTCACCAAATACCTAAAACAAACAATTCAACCAACCAACAGCAACTAATCTCTCTGTTTTCTTCTCCCATTCTCAAAAGAATATAAAAACATGGTGTCGTTACCAATTCTTTCCCATTACGTACATTTCTTCACAATCTTCCATTCAATTTCGTACCCGACACTTCAATTGATCAGTATCTGCTTCTCCTTTTATATATTAATCGCCTTCTTATTACTCAATGCAGCTCTCACTCCGCCGTAAATTCTCCCCTGTTCTATTCTCTCCGTCGATGAAGCCGTCTGCGTCTGCCGCCGCCCGGAAGGGCGGCAATCTGTCCGTGTTCGTGGTCGTGTTTTCGATTTTTCTGTTCGGGTGTTTCATGTACAATGAGGATGTGAAGTCAATTGCCGAATTCCCCTTTTCGAGGCCTACTCGGTTTCAAGAAAAGGAGGCTACGACGGTTTCTGTTGTTCTGAATGCAAGGACTGTTGTGGATACAGAAGTAGTGGAGAGTGTTGGTGAGGAGGTGGTTAAGAAAGAGGAGGAGGAGAAGATTGAGATGCCGGTTGAGGAGGAAGATGATGAGGGGATCGAAATTCCGCCTGAAGAGTGCGATTTGTTTACGGGGAGTTGGGTTTATGATAATGAGACTCATCCGTTGTATAAAGAGGAGCAATGCGAGTTTTTGACTGCGCAAGTTACTTGTATGAGGAATGGAAGGAAGGATGATATGTATCAGGGCTGGAAATGGCAGCCTAGAGACTGTTCTCTGCCCAAGTAAGTTGATTTAGTTACCGATTTTGAGTATTGATGTGCAATTTTCAACAATGGAACTCTGTTTTGAAGTGTTGCTCTGTTTTCGTATTAGCTCGTTTTCAATTAGTGTTCAAGAACTGTGTTTTTTTAAACTAATTTTGTGTTTACGTATTAGCACAAGTATCAGTTGGTGTTTAAGAAACTTGATTTTTTAGCATTGCTCTGTTTGTTTCCTAACTCGTTGATTTTTTGAAGGCCAAACTGATAAAATTGAAGAAAACTCTGTTTTTGAACTAATGTTCTGTTTTGGTATTAGCTAAATTTTGAACTGGTGTTGAAGGAGCTCTGTAATTTTAACTAAATTTATGTTTTTAAGCTTCCCTGTTTCCTTTTTAATCCTTGATTAAAGGAATTGATAGTTTGAGTGTCATTACTCATTAGGCCAACTGCGAAAAATAAAGAGTCTATCTTTGAAGTGTGAATTGAGTGTTGTTTTTTGAATGTGGAAGGTTTAAGCCGAGATTGTTGATGGAGAAGCTGAGGAACAAGAGGCTGATGTTTGTTGGTGATTCGTTGAACCGGAACACGTGGGAATCGATGATTTGCTTGGTTCAATCAGTCTCACCTCCAGGCAGGAAGAGCTTGGTCAAGAATGGATCTCTCTCTGTTTTCAGAATTGAGGTTAATAGCTTTTCCTTTCAGGCTTTCAGCTATGTTAATCATGATTAGTATTCAATGCATACTATCTTTTTGAAGTTTCTATCACATTATGAGCTGCTACTTTAGCATTTTCTCATTATGATTTGGTACTTTTAACTTACTTTAATCATGGTTATATTTGCTCAATCTCCTAGTGTACCATTCTATACATTTGGAGTTAGTTATAAGTTTTTGAGATGTTAGAGCGTAACTAAATGCATGTTATATAAGTCTGCGATTACTGGTTACTGATTTACGACTCTAGGATCTTATAAATCGTTTGATTCGAGATAGTGGGTGAGCATGTATGTCTCTTTTGTTTGGACGAAGTAGTGACCTAGTGGGTGATCATGTTGCTTATGTTATATGCCAAGTACCTAAACGTCTAACAATATTGTATAATTGTCTGAAAAATCAACCACTTCTCACCTACACTAGCGACTAATCAATATTGTGAAATGAATGTTGACTTGTTTTATGCTGTCTGTTAATAATTGGCAGGATTACAATGCTACAATTGAGTTTTATTGGGCTCCATTTCTGGTGGAATCAAACTCAGATGATCCACTAATGCACAGCATTTTGAACCGGATCATCATGCCTGAGTCAATCAAGAAACATGGCAAGAACTGGAAGAATGTTGATTACCTTATTTTCAACACCTATATTTGGTGGATGAACACTTTTGCCATGAAAGTCCTGTAAGTACCAACCCGAACTTCACAATTCTGTGTTACGAAACGAGTAGTGGATTAACATAGTATATGCAATGTTTTGACGAAACAGGCGAGGATCATTCGACAAAGGTGCAACCGAGTACGATGAGGTTGAGAGACCAGTGGCTTATGGGAGAGTGATGAGGACTTGGGCTAAGTGGGTGAACAAAAATGTAGATCCTAAAAGAACCCAAGTCTTTTTCATGAGCATGTCACCTCTTCACATCAAGTAAGGCTCAATCAAGTCTGTTTTTGCCTTAGCTTGGAAGCTAACACTATCCATCACATCTTCAATGGATTGTATTCTAAGGAAACTTATCATGAGTACCTAGTTGTCCTTATTACTTTTACACATTTGTTACTGAAATTTCGCGTTGAACCATTGGACTGTCTAATATGATGAATACTCGACAGGAGCTTGGATTGGAACAACCCTGATGGCATAAAATGTGCAAAGGAAACAACACCAATACTCAACACATCAATGCCACTAAGTGTAGGCACAGACAGAAGGCTCTTCACAGTGGCAGCTAATGTGACAAGCCACATGAAAGTGCCTGTACATTTTCTCAACATAACAACACTCTCTGAGTACCGGAAGGACGCACACACATCGGTCCATACCATCCGCCAGGGCAAAATGTTGACACCGGAGCAACAGGCTGATCCTAACACATACGCTGATTGCATCCACTGGTGCCTACCTGGACTGCCCGACACATGGAACGAGTTCTTGTACACTCGTATAATGGCGCGTTCCTGACCTAATCGGATAAATGAGGTTTCAATTCTTGGCTAGAACTGGCCATGGGGTGTACTAATGAATTTCACCTCAGATTTTGTCTGTTGTGTTGTTGTTAGGGGAAATTTAATTTTTGATCATGTGTAGATTCCAAATCTTGATTTTTACAAGGGGATTCTTGCTTACAGAGGTGATGATATTGATCTAATGTGTATGTATCCCCCAATTTATATTTGATTGGTCAGAAGTTCAACATTAGCAACCATATGTTGAGACCATACTTGTAAAAATGATCCTGTCTGAAAGACAATAAACTGTACTGTTGAAGTAAATGTATCAAGTTTAATATTGCTGCTGATGGTCTGATACTCTGATTGCTGTACTGATTTTAGTGACATCTTAAGGGGATAAACTTACGTCAAGTTTAACAGAAGGTTTTAAGACCAAGATTGACAATTGATAATTACCAAGGGCATATAAACGTAATATTAAAAATTAGATTTATTCCTCCTGTATGAGAAGACATTATGAGAAAGCATGACTGCCAGCTGCGTAAGGAGTGTGAATCGGAGTCGTGAACCTGGTTCATTGCTCATCTAGCATTACCTTGAAAAAATTACTGAAGTTGCTGGTTTTGTGAGGCATAGACCTGGTCTGGAACTCCAAATTAGCCAAATTACCCCATGTGATAGCCCCAACATCCATACGTTGTATTCGTGAATGAAAGTACTGTATCATTACGAACCTTATATTACAGGTGATTTGTATATCATTTCAAACGTTCCTTGTATATTAATAATGTCTGGTAAATCGTCCAGGAATTTCATTAAAACCTTGATTCGATTAATGATTCATATACAAGTTCCTATAGGTCACACATATTGGTGATTTGTTCTATCAAAGGACGGACGCAGAACAAATAGTCAGGAGTAGCGATCGTTAAACATAACAAAAAGTAACAAATTATGAACTATTAGATTTATACTAAATACAATAATCTTAGGTGTTTTACATTGTTGTGTTCGAACTATGTTCTTAGTAATTTTCAACGTATAAAAATATGTTACATTACTTATTTATAGTAACTTTAAGATACATAACAACCACGATATACAATCATATATATAAAAAATAAAATATTCCATCGATTAAGTATAT